>JABXWE010003493.1:0-53783 GCA_014611495.1 Limonius californicus
ATAGATTCTTTAGGTTAAAATAAACCGATTAAACTTAATATACCTTAGGGAGAAAGTCCTTCCTTAAGAAGTTGTAGGGCCTTAAAATTCAATTTTTTATTTTTTCTTTTTATTGTAATTTCCACAAATCTAAAGATATTTCTTTGAAATTTGGTACACATACTTACCATTATGTAGTACAGTCACAGAATTATTTTCATTAACCAGAATTGACCATAAGAGGTACTTAGCCAACCACTGAAATTTTATATAAGCTCTAACTTTGTTATTAGTAGAACATTTTAAAACTTTATGTCATTTTCTGAAAGAGAATTAAAAAGTACAAAAATAAGGTATTTTAAGTTCATACGCGTAAAGGCAACCGTTTGCCTTAAAATGCCTGTCCCAAGTTTTCGGTTGTCATTACGACATGCAATTTATCAGGTAACCATGATCGCAAAAACAATGGGTAGTGGTTGTGACCTACAGTAAAGAACAATGCTAAATCAATTAAATACTTTGATGTTATAGAAATTGTATTATTAATTTCTGTTTTGTGTTTACGAAAATGCCTTGACATTCGTTATGTCGACGCATTTTCGTAAACAAAACAGAAATTAAAAATACAATTTCTATAACACCAAAGTATTTAATTGACTCAGCATTGTTCTTTACTGTAGGTCACAAGTACTACCCATTGTTTTTGCGATCATGGCTACCTGATAATTGCATGTCCTAACGACAACCCAAAACTTTGGACAAGCATTTTAAGGCAAACGGTTGCCGTTACGCGTATGAACTAAGAATACCTTATTTTTGTACTTTTTAATTATCTTTCAGAAAACAACATAACATTTTAAAATGTTCTACTAATAAAAAAGTTAGAGCTAATACAAGATTTCAGTAGGAGGTTAAGTGCCTCTTACGGTAAAGTGTGGTTAATGAAAATAATTCTGTGGTTGTACTATATCATGATAAGTATGTGTACTAAATTTCAAAGAAATATCTTGTGATTTGTGGAAATTACATTAAAAATAAAAAATAAAAAATTGAACTTTAAGGCCCTATAACTTCTTAATGAAGGACTTTCTACCTAAGGCATATTAGGTTTAATCGGTTTATTTTTATCTAAAGAATCTATGACCAAACGCTGGCCCATTCTTTTTGAGACACCCTGTATATACATATATATACTATATATTGTTATGGTACCTACAACCTTAATTGAGCAACCAAAGAAGAAAATTACGTGATAATTAACCGACTCTGTTCCAGGACGAAATAACATATTAAAATTAATGAAGGTAACAACTCATATTCTACACCACGACTTTAAGAGACTCTCAGGGTAAAATGCTGTATTAAGGACTTTTTCAGAATTACTAGCTAAAGATACAAATAGCTCAATTGAATTTTCTCTATTGTTGTCAAACTTAAGTTTAATGTGTCACCCACCTTGTTCGTCGTCACAGAAATAGTTCACTGACTTCTTTCTTTGGCGAAGACCACTAGTCAGGCCCAAAATACTCCTTCCAATTGTCCAGAGCTGTACTAACAACCTACTCGGCTCCAACTGGTACTTACTCCACTATCGCCTTTCCATCCTAACTAGCGGACCTCTGGTTTAACTTCTGCAGCTTCTAACGTTTTCAGGATATAAATCGCAGTTATAATATCACAAGTAATTGTTCTTGCTTAATATCAAATTTAAACACATCCATAGATTTTTGAAAATTTATTAACCAGCTCACAAAAAGCTTTTACAATATTTTGAGTTGTAAATCTCACAAAACAACTATCTGATTTCAAGACTTTTTATACAAGGTACATACATACACCCCTTTTTAGTTTTTCTAATTTTCACGTAACTAATCAATAAAAATTTTTTTTTCGTCTTCCCAATGAGGATAAACATTTCCCATCAAGACATCCTATCTACAAACAAATTACACGAAACCTACCAACCACAGGACACTGCATGCAATGGATAGGAATTATTTTCCATTCCTCCTTATTCTGAAGAAATTAAACAAATTATTTAAAATGTCTTTTTGAATTGATTTAGGCCAAAAAGGAAACAGATTACAGAAAGCTCTAAATCCCACACAAATCAACCCTGGTTCACTATTATCGATATAAGATTTATGAATCGAAAATGAAGTAAGTACTGCTGTACCTTCACACCCCAATATAATATCACAGCAATATATATATATATACCCAGAAAATTGTTTGGTTTGGGTGATGCCAAAACAGGGATCGGATGTTTTGACGCCACCAGTTTGGCGCAGGGACGATTGGGCGCGGGGACGATTCGGCACAGGCATGTTTAAGCGCAAACATATATTAAAACACTTCATTCAGTAATTTTCTTGTGTTATTAATAAATTTACCAAAAATTGAGATATAGAAAATGGGAAGCGAGAGAGAGAGCGACAGCTGTAATATATATATATATATATATATATATATAATGATGTTTTATTGAGGGACCTATATTTGAGCCCCACATTGAAGCGACAAAAAATATTACGTTTGAAAAAAGGGGGAATGCTGCTTTACTTGCACCTGTAATAAAGATGATCCTCCTTTCATATGTAAAAAACTATTACAATATTATTACATAAAAGTTGCTGAAACAACACACACGGCACACTTCAAAGATAAACTTTAAAAGAATTTTGGTTACTGCTGTATGACCTTCAAATTCTTGTGCTGGTTAGCTGAACAAAGCGAAGTATACAAGGTAGTAAACATAAACTTATAAAATATAGATGCAACAAAGAAATGAATTAAATGTTATCGAATTATCTGAGTTTCTTCTTATTAAACGTTAAACAACTTTAAGAATTAAAAGACAAAATTACATGAAATAAATAGTAAGGTCTAATTCAGCAATGCATTTTCAAACGAACCTTTTCACATAGAAGCACTTGCATATTTTTTTCTTCTTGTTGGTAAAATTTACTAGATGGAATTAGGATGGCACTCCTGCGCCTTGTTGATCTTGAACTTCGTAACGAAAGTCCATCATTTGTTGTTTTTTCATGTGTTCCTTGCAGAAAAACTTTGGACTGAGTATCTTCGTATTCGTAAAATCGTTTCATAAGGTAATTAACCCAAATATTATCTACTGCTTATTACTTCAGATGTTCACTACACCAATAAACTAATAAATACGTCGCACCTTTTGTGCAACTTGTAGATGATTCCCAACCTTGAAGATTGTTGATGTTTTAAACGTTAAACACAGATACAAACAAAACATGTCGAAAAAAAAACAACTAAAGTCTACTGACGCTACTTTGAAACCCCGAACCAAATCATTGATTTCCGCTAATTTACCGAATTTTATCAATTTTTACACAGATAAGTAACAAATAAGGCTGATTTGAACCGCAATTTTAATTGATTCGCCAGACAAGCGTCTGTTCACGTTGAGATTTTCATGGCAAATTCCCGTTGTTTTCTTCCCTTCTCTTTTTTACCAAGTAACCATGGCAACATCATAATACAAACAGAAAAAAGGTCTTTGTAAAAAAACATGTCACTACCTCAACCAATGGGAAAGCAGAATGAAATTAATACAAGTTATCCAAATCCTAAATATTTAAATAACTTTATGAAAATATCGTTTACATCCAAACTGAAATTATACCCATATTCCTGATTTAAAAAGAAATATTTTGATACCTCACACGGCCTATCAATAATTTTTTTAACAAAATTCATTTTCATTTTAAACATAAATCGCCTTAAATTAATAATATTATAATTAATGATTACTAAAATCAAATAAAAAGGTTCTTCCCACCTATATTCAAATATTACTCATTGTCGATTTTCCTCCAAAATTACATGTTAGTTGTTAGTTTTCCAGGTGAATAATTCAGTCAACCAGCTGCTGGTGGGCCCTCCTACTGTCACCTAAGTGCATATGGACTTCCTTATCCTTCAATACTGTGAATTATAAATAAGGCTATATATAACAATTGCAAGTGGTAGTGGACATCAATGTATTGATATGCAAGCTTAGGATAATAAAATATTGCAGATTCTATTTTGTACACACAAGGTGGGGTATTCAAATTTAGATGAGAACAAACCTTTTTGGTGTATGAAAATTATATATTAACATTTTATTTATAATAAATTCATTTTTTGGATTATAATTTAAACCTAGTTGGTTTTAAATATTACAGTTAATAGAATTTACATTATTTTGTATCTAGTCTATAATAAAATTTATATTTTTACTTGACTTTCATTATCGTGCTCTGATATATCAATATAATTTATAGCCGTGTTCAATCCTCAAAAGTTATTTGTTACTTATGTTTTAATATTCCACCATATTGATTCTGTTTGACTGAGTTTTATTGGTAATTCAGTTATCTAGTAATGTAAAATAAATGTATTTATTTTAAACAAAATATATTAGTAAATTATTCATTTAAAGCCTTTTTCTTGTATGAAGTAAATAATTGCTATCAGATCATGCAAAAGACTGCCATACTTATATATTCTATAATTTTTGTGAAATTCTTGTATTTTAGTAGTAATGAAAATACAGTTATTTATGCTGTGAGAAGCGGCCGTGGCACAACGGTTAGTACGTTGAACTTCTGTGCTGTAGAAGAAACAACTTTAAAAGCAAATTATAAGAATATTGTTTATAAAAACGGGAGAAAAACAAGACAAAATAATGCAATTTAAATTAATAACACCCTTTGAACGTCATTTCACGAGAAATTCCAGAAAAACAAGTACTAGATGCGCTATTACATTTAACGTGCTATGAAAGTATTAATTATATTTAAAAGTATGGGAGATGTTTTAAATGAAAGCATTGGCAATTCTAAAAGTTTACTTTTTTATCCAAGGTCACACAAGATGCTGAACCCGTATCAGAAAGAGCGTTATAGCAGTTACTTCTCCACGACTTTAATGGTCAATGTATATGGTCACTTTAATAATTTAATTACTTAGTAGTGTGATACACAACTGCTATTATTTTATGAATATTTTCATTTAGAATGTATTTCTAAAAAATATTTACAACCCTATAAACCTCTAACGTCTTTTTTTTTAGTAAACTCTAAAAATGTTGCGCAGATAATTAGCATCTTTTAAGGGATATTAGCCAGTCAAACAATATGCTAGTGACTTTACAAAGAAACACTCTACATCTGAAAAAATATATTCAACTTTTTAGTGATAATTAATTAAGAAATGTATAATTCAAACCTTTGTATACATGTTACCTAATATAAAAAATTAAATGGCAAAGGAAAAAGGGGAGGAAATTCAGACCTACAGGTTTACTAGCTAAAAGGGATATGTTTTATCAGTATAAAGTATGCTGCTAAAGGCATTGAATTGATATTGAATGTTTACGTTTCATTAACGACAAAATACTGAGTGAAATTAACCTCATGAAGAAAATTTGGAAAAACTGGATCTGATTGAGCGCATTTAATTGATGGAACTTCTTTCATTTCCATAAAATATATAAGTAGTTTTGTTTGCAGCATAAATTAAAATGTTGTTTACATTTCTTTGGCCGTTGCTATTGTAATTGATTTTTCCCATGTCGCTATTTATGTGCCGTTTAGAGTTACAAAGCCGTGAAATAATTACTTAGATTTGTGCTGAATTCTTAAAGCGTTTTACAGTCATGTATCGATTTTGTATAGAAAATTGTGGACCATTCTTCTTCTGAACGCCATTGTAAACTATTGTAAATTTTATTTTAACGGCTTATCTTGTACCGAAGACGATATTTTCGTACCTCATTTAAATTCCTATGGCCATTCTTTACGCAGAAATTGCTTCCACAAAAGAATCTGCCTAGCAATTTTTTGATTTTAAATTCAGTCGTTGGTCAACCCCACCAAAGCAGTACGCATGAAATTATTAAAGTACGCCTGCACAATTTTATTGTCGGAAGCTAGTGGTGGAGCGGTAAATTTTCATAAACGAGCTTCATTAAGAGTATATTGTTATCTTTCGCAAAAAATGTTGATTGCCTACCTCTTTTATGTCGTTTAACGTAGGTATCTCAAAACCCGTACCGGCTGATGTATTCGTGTTGTTTATCGAGGGTTGTGTTCTTTAGAAAACAGTTCCTCTCTTAGTGAGAACTTCACAGCCGTATAAAGTTGGAATGAGGCAAAATAATGATAAGCGAAGTGGATACTTTTTCCACAGCCATTAATAATAACATGAGAGGCAACCTAACTGAACTCTATTGTTGTACTCGGAATTTTCCATTATTTTAAGCAGTCGGCGCGTCGGTAATTGCTTACGCTATTATTTTAAAGAGATCATCAATTTTACTTTATTCCCGTTTGAAATACTAAAATGAATATTTGTATTGGATTTTCAGTGCAGTGGGATTGTGCAAACGTATTTCCGGAATAATGTATGTATTAATCCTGTTTTGCGGATCAGGTGAATCAGAAATAATGAAATTGGAAACGTGTGTTAGTGTAGCGAGCTACCAAATGAATAGAGAATTCATTAATTACAGAAATCATATTATTAATCAAGCATGAATAGATTACGCTTGATACGAAACATCTGGCTGCCTCTAAATGGATAATTTACTTACGCCTCTGTCTTCTCCCTGGTTTGATCCTATCGGTAATTTTATATAACGCGAGGATTGCTTTCAGCTCTCCAAACTTTTAATTTAATTGAAATCTTCAAAGATTACCATTTAAATTCTACAGTTGTATACGATAGCAATGTTACAAATGTTAAGCTGACCGATTGTTGTTATATTTATGTTAATTAACATTACCAGCTTATCTTTTCATTAATCGATAATCTGTCAGATTACCAGTATGTTGTAATCTAATCAAGGCAAATTTCATTATTATATTATGCAGCAAAAATCGTACTTGAGTAGTCGATATTCGTTGTTAGTCCATTTAGTCTAGTCGCGTCTATTTGCTCTCCACCGTTTGCTGGCCACCGTTTCCTCGCCTGCCACTTTTTCACGTGTCTGCTTACCGTGCCGATTGTTCGTTGAATAACTGCTCGACAACAATTTGTTCTTAAAATAAAATATTTCCTGTACGTATTTGGTATATGCTGTTGGTCATTTTCAAAATATTTCATTTTCTTTAAGGAATATTAATATTCATAACCGGGTTGCCTGTTGCTGCTGACATTTATTCCTTTATTTATTATAAAATTTCTTATACAGTTTGACTAATTTAAAAATAGTATATATTTTAAATTTTATATTTTAAATCACGAATTTGTTCATTGAATATACAACTATTTTCCTTCTTTTTTGATAAGTTTATCAGACATAGTTAAAATTGCATTACGGATACAGATACAGCATTAAACGTTACCAAAATATTAGTAAATAGGTAATTACTCCGACCACCTCGCTGTAAAGCAAAATAATGGTATTTGTTTTCACATTTTAACTGCTAGACAATAGTCAAGGTATTGATTCAACGTTTAGAAAGAATAGACAATGACAGTTTGCTCACTACTGCTTATAATTTGCAATTAAGTATCTAATATTTTTAATTACAAACGTCGGTAAGATAAAAATAAAATTAAAACCAGTGTGAAATATCTGGAAATTGGACACCCTACATGCAGGAACTTGTTCTAAGGCAAAATTTTGGTAACGGCAATGAATTTGAAATTTTTTTGTGTCAATTTGAGAACAAGAAATAGATTCTTACTTATTCCTATCTTTTCATTAACCAAATTCTGAAGGCCACGTTCACGATTTCCCTCAGTACTTCCAACGAAGCTGCAATTACAAATTAAGAGAACATGTTTAATACTGGAAAATATGTTCAGTTACTTACTAGTTGCTGGTACGAAACTTTTACGAACTCGTTAAGTAAGTAGCGAGAGAAATTTAGAAGGTGTGCTAATAGATGGAGAGGTCATGATTGTACCTAACTTACGGTATAAATGAAATGAAATGTAATGAGACGCAAATTATGAACACTTTCAATTGAAGGATGTATTAAAACTTAGAAACTACAAAAATTGTGAAAGTTATAGAAGCTTCCCTTTTGGGGTTTTACTGGATAATTTGTAAATAATTCCTTTAAAATCTCAGTTTACGATTTCAACATAATTCTGTAATATCTACATATATATACATTATTTATTTGATGGAAAGTTCATTTTCTTTACCGTTTTTCTTTCCTTCCTGATTCTTTGTTCCCTTCGATTACTTATGACAAACAAGACAGAGCTTTTTCTGTCAGTATTTTGCTTGCAGATTTTGTTGAATAGGGTATTATCCTTCATATCACACGTCTTATTCCCCGGTACATTTATTATTAACCTCATGGTTTAGGTTAATTCCGTCCTAATTTATTATTTCTTTCGCGATTCTCCTGGATAGTCTTGCATAAATAACCCTGACAGCTTCAATACAGGTACTACTTTCTAGTGGTTGCTATGTGCCTCTCCGACTTGGTATTTTATTTATCCCTTGGGCCTGCTGTCCAGATTACAATACGTAGTCTCTGGACCCAACATAGGAAGTTCGGCTCCTCTCATAGGTAACGAGTCTACTGTTTTGTTATATTCCAAACACTGGTGCCCCAATACCCATTCAAAAGTAACTTTGTTCCGAGAGTAAACAATTTTCTTAGGGATTTCAATCTTCTACAGGTTTCTAGTAAACCATTCCTAATAGCAGGACGTGTTTAAGGTATTGTATCTGCCAGATCTAATACGAAATTGTGTATTTTCATATATCCTTTCCATCATATTCTGGGCGCAGGTGGTAATTACGGTTAGTTCTGACTGAAAGACGGTGGCATACCGACCTAGGTTTATGCTGCTTCCATTCTCCGCGTTCTCTTCATATGTCCCTGCTCTAGTTCTCCCGCCTCTCTTGTAGTCTTCCATGTACCAGATACTTCCAAATTATAAACTATGTGAATATTATGCCCGACTGTATTTGAAACATGTAGCGTTTATTTAATTTACTAAAGATCTTTTTGTGAAACTCCTTTCTTCCGAGAATCGCTCCAATGTCGTTGTCATGGTGTGGACCTTTACTGGTAAGGGAGGAAGATCCACCAGCGTCTCCATTGCTGCATTAGGGGTTGTCCTTGATGCTCTAGTTATGACTAGTAATGCCTATTTTTGTATTTTAGCCATTTTGATTTTAATTACTGTATTTTTAGATTTCCACCACCACATTACTGATGCGTGGATATCACCTTAGCACACAGTCAATGTATCTTGTTAGGATTACTATAGTATTTTTTATATGATTCCCGGTTTATTATAGGCAGCCAGTATTATTGTACAATTGTTTTTTTAGACTATCCTGCTGTTACAAAAAATCTTCACACTAGCCCCCACAGGGGTAACGACTGGACAAAAGACAAAACTTTTCGTAACAGACCTGAAACACCGAATTAGGAGTAACTCATTGCAACGTTTCGGTGTGTTCACCACGGCTAACTCAACTGCGAAACGGGTGTGGGTGAATCGACAACAAAATTCTCAAAAAGGGCGCCAAGATCCTTCACCAATTGTCGTGCAGCGATTCTCATGATCTACCTTACCGGATCCAAGTAAGGGTAAACTCTTACCACGAAGAATAAAATTTACGGGTCTCTACATACGAACAAGAACACAATAAAATACCAAAGTGAAGTGAATGCTGTAAATAAAGATTCTATATTCATAAATATAACATAATAAAAATTTGCAAGAACAATTGTGTAATACAACAATACAATACAACAAATAGATCAACAGTAAATGTAATAATAATCAGGTTAGATCAAACCTTGTACACCCTGTATATCAACCATGCTGTTAATTTACAAATTCTTCGCACACTCTGTATATGAGTGCCCCTACAATTTTAAGGTGAAGCCCAAGTTATCAAAAATTGTTCATAACGCAAATACGGTTCTGTATGACAAATAGTAGGCAGCAATAAATAGCCAAATGCTAAACTCAAATTTCTGACCCAACTTAACGAATGCCTAAGTTCTGTAAATATCAGTTAAGCGGCATAAACACAAATTAAATACGTAAGTGAATAAACCAGACTTGAGGTAAGACCATAATTTATAACTGACTCAAAATTAGTCCACAGGTTAATTGAGTAAATACAGAAAATACAAAATGTTGAAGTACATTACAATATTAAATTATATGATTTAGACGACAGGTCAAACTAACTCAAGAAAACTCGAATTAAGGGAAAATTCCCAGTCAAATGAAGTATGACGAGGAAAGCAATTTAGCGGACGCAACTCTATCTGAAAATAAACGGATCTAAAAATCGACAAATCACAATTAATAATTATTAATGTCCGAATATGAATTTTTGGAAGCTGGTGATATGACGAAAAGCCTGGCGTTAAGTCAGCTTAATCAATGCGTTAAATTTAAACGGTACCGCCAAACGGAATCCTTACCGCTATTAATCAATCCGCATAATTGTCTTATAATGCATATAAGTTGCCAATTGTCTAAATTGCAGTTGTCACGCAGCCGTTAAAAGAGACACAACCACAAGTGGCAGCGGTCTGAATTTGCTTCGCACAAAAATTGTGTTTACCAAAAGATCACAGTCTAAAACTTAATTAAATATCAGAGTGCAGTTACTAAAAACAGGTGTCAAAATTAAACTGAGTGAGCCTACTGATGGTAAGTGACCAGTCGCAAATGCTTATTAAAGTTCAAAACGGTAGAAAATACCAAAACGTTAAAAATACAAAATATACACAGTATTGGCCTACCCGTGGTGTTTGGTACCTGCCGAGATTAATTTAACGGGCAACGGAGCTCTGCATACGTTTGTCCGATGATACAGATCACAGAAAACTGGCAAAACTTCAAACCTTGGTTGTTAGATGGGCTGATCGTATCCAACTTCGGACGGCACGTAGAAATCGACAGCTACAGGTGTTCGGAAAACGGTCCCACGAGACTCCATATAGCATGCGGCGGGTATCGTGTCAGTTTTCTGGTAAAGTGTTTAATTAATCTGCGCTAGACCCAATGAGAATTTAGCAAAACACCAAAATAACTCGCAGACAACTAACTAAATTCTCTTATAGACGAGGATGATTTAAATAATCCACGCAGCATGAAATCTTCACAATCTTAAATCACCCACATATTTTATACCAGTAATCCACAACTTGCACGGCCAAGAACTCAAGAGGAAGTTCCGTTTGACATCAACACTTGAGGAAATTCCACCCACCTAATTCAAAATCCACCTACAACTTCAAAAGAATTCCCCATAATTCTCTAAACTACAGGAACTCAAAAAGGTTGAACGACAAACGGCAGAAGGAATCGTAGGCAACCAAACACACCCCTCAGACTGCAGAGATGTTATTGCGAAAAATACACTATGTTTATTCAAATTTGTAGATTATTTAGAAGTACAATTTTCTTACATCTGCCTCACAAAATTCAGCTTTTCCAGTGAATAAAAACCTCGTATGTAATGAATGAACTTTTTCCTATATCTACACTGACCGGCAAAATTATGGCATAATTTTTTTTTATTTATTTCAGGTGTTAATGTATGAATAACGCATATGAAAGCAAATACATGTATAAAAATAACACGCCTCAACTGTCAAACAATAATATTCGCAATTTTGGGACTGATATTGGCTATCTAAAGAATGTATTATGTAGAGAGTGTTCCTTGTGAAAAATTTCGCAATTTTCTCTTTACACATCAGGTACGTGTTGTATATCATTTGGTGTCTAAATGCAGACGATTGAACTTTTATTCTACCACTAAATTAAACAATGTTTAAAGGAGTGTGTAGCTACAATATCTTTATTTTTTCCTGCAACAAGCTGCTATTTCACAATCTTTTTTTAAATGATGCAAAATTAACTTGCAGGCGTGCGTAACGTCAAGCAATAAACGATCTCACGAGTTACTAGTAGGTTTTTGAAGACTGGAGGTCATCGTCGTAGGTCAGAGACGGTGCAAAATTACGCCGCAAGATAATGGCAGATTTTAAATGTTATCAGCACATAGGAATAGGTACCTGACTGCAGAGCGTCCTCCGGAACACTTGTAATGTTGTGGAAAGCCAGACAACAGTTCGAATGCTTTTAATAGAAGTGGGTTTCTAATGCATGATAGATAACGATTAGAGTTTGCCCGAAACCATGTTAATTGGGAAGATGACAACTAGCGCCGCCTAGGCTTTACGGATGAGTTTCGTTTCACTGTAAATTCATCTGAGAGAAGCCTCGAGGTCTGGCGAAGAGCGGGCGAACGCTATACGGATTGTGCAATAATAAACAGACGGAGCACTAGCGGTGGGTCAGTAATGATATAGAGAGGTATCAACATGCACGCAGAAACGGAATTGCTTGTTATCGACAGCGATTTTTTAAATGCGAATTGATACATTACACAAATACTGGAACCTCATGTGATACCTTCTGTCAGTTATAATTTTCTCTTAAACGCATGACAACGCTCAACCACATGTTGCGGAAGTAGTGCTTAAATGAATATTGAAAGATTGACATGGTTAGTGAGACGTTCTGATTGTAATCCAATTGAGCACGCTTAGGATAAACCTGAACGAAGAATAAAAGATTGTGAAAATCGGTCTCAAACGCTCATGGAGCTAAGGCAAACATTAATTGAATATGCATCCCCTTTTTAGCAAGACGTACTAGCACAAAATATTGAAGATGCATTTAAATGCTTTAGAATGCCGAGAAAACTTGGAAATCTTGCAACGTTTCTAACAATACTGAAACTGAAAATTGTATCATTTTTCTGTTTGTATGAGTTTTTCTGAAAGGCGGCTCTGTTTCTTCTATTCCTACATTCATTCTTGATTGGTTTATTTATTTCAATGTTAACCAATATAAGTTCATCATTTATTTCTTAGATTACACTATATTCAAATGTTAAAACCCAAATTAAATATTTAAGAAAAAGTAATGCGATAATTTTGCCGGGCACTGTAGTTTATTTCAGGACAGAAAAACTAGTAAAACTTTGGGTTATTTTGCGAACAAATAATTTTCAATTACTGTGTAATTTCCACCAGTCACATTCAAACAAGTATAAACCTATTACCATTAAATGACGTATATGGTTTGTTGTATTATTGGTCGCCTATATTAATCCGCCAATACTTGAAACATATTGTGCCTTTAATTTGTTTTAGTTTGAATAAAATTGGTTGCGTATTTTATTGACGCGATGTGAGAACTATCATACGCATCTTAACAATAATAAACCACGTAGAAATTGGACATGCTTTATTTACATTTCATAATTCTTGTATTTAATTAGCCGCCGTGTTATGTGCATTCATAAAGTAATATGTTAGTTTTGGTATATATTAAAGTTAAATTTCATGACAGTAATTACGTGTATTGTTAAAGCAGTTTCATAACAACAATTCCCAAACTGTCTGCCGTATTTACCTGTATTTGCAAAGCAAAGTGCATATGGGAACTGTTTTTCAGGGATATCGGAAGCTCGGCTGCCCCTTTAACTCTGTTCAAGGCGCCGCCGTGGCGCACTAACCGAAGGGATCACAGGTTTTAGGTACTCTCTGAGATACCAGGATAGCAGTATGTGAGCGTAGGTTTCCGGTCACCCACCCAAGTCGTGCCTGTGAGGATCGTTGCTTCACTTTGAATGCTGTTAGACCAGTATTTGTTCGCCACGCTGCTTCCCCATTATATATATTATATATTAAAGAAGTCATCTGTTTAGGCTTAGACCGCGTTGTCGTAGATTTGCATGATGCTGATATTTCGCTAACCGTTGCAGGTAGTATTATTAAAGCGTAATGATACTACGCTTTGATAGCGTCCTGCAATGATTAGCGAAACGTCAGTATCATTCAATTCCACGACGACGCGGTCTGAGCCCCAAGAGATGACTTCATTTATATTTTCAACAATTACTGGCATTTCTCACATTTTCATTCCATGGCCTTCTGCGTCATCATCATATTACAGATAAAATGTGAACTTTTTCCCTTATCAAAAAATTCACCGTTATTATATGCAACTAACAGAACAATTACGTTGGCGATGTTTACTCGCACAAAAAAGTTATCTGAAGAACTATTAGTACAGTTGTTTATACGTCACTTGTAAATATTGACGTTTACCAATGGTTCGGTTATGCTTACTACGATGCGTGTGCAATTGAAACCCATCTTTGCTTTTTAAAAAACTTTATTCAATCATTTTCTTTAATAAAGAATTTATTGCCAGATCAGCATACACGCGCTATACATGGCAGTATTAGTTATAAATAATTCAGTCAGCTTCTGCAGCTCCTCTATCACTATTGGTTTTAACGTTTATGATTATGACATTTAGATAGTGAACACTATTAATCGGAATTGCTGTTATCTGAGCCGTTAGGTGTTGGCGGTAATAAATCCCTAGGAAATTTTCTCTTGAGCCTGGTATGAATGGAACGTTGTCCGATGCCATAGTGGATAGCTCCGCTGCACTTATGTAGGTTCTGGTAAAAATGTTCAGAGGATTTGTACACAAAAGTTTCGATAGTAGGCATATCTAATTCGCAGCCTATTTGTTAATGTTGACACATCATTCTTAACCAACAGAAGATTCAAAGTTCACATTGGAACGTCTCTCTCCACAACTAAAAACATAAATGCGGGAGTTCCACAAGGATCTATTTTGGGACGCGTACTATACAATATCTTCATGTTTGATATCCCGAAACCAGCAGATGCAGAGATGGCTATGTATGCAGACGACACTGCTGTTATCACACAAGACAATGACATAATAAGTGCTCAGATCAAATTGCAACAAAGTGTTGACGAAATAACTAAATGGTTTACAAAATGGTGTAGTAAAATACATCCTGACAAGTGCGAAACTAAAATATTTACACTACGGCGACCTATTGACCCACCAAATATAATAATTCAACAATTTACAAATAATTACCGTCACAGTTAAGGCACCTATCCCATTGTTTTACTAACCGACGTATACCCTGCTCATAGAATTATTGTGGCTGCTGATTGAAGAAGTCTCTCACAGCTATCTACTTCTGCCTCACACTCAAAATGCCGACCTTTTAATGCCTTTTGCAGCGGTCCAAAAATATGGAAATCGCAAGGCGATAGATCCGAGCTATAGGGTGGATGCTCTAAAATTCTCAATTTCTTTCGTTGAAGATTTTCTTTTGCCACATTAGCAACATGAGGCTTAGTATTGTCGTGTAGCAAAATTATTCCATATATAAGTTTTCCTGGACGTTTCTGTCGTATTGCTTGATGAAGCTTGTTCAAAGTTTCATTGTACAGATTTGCATCGACATTTACTCCAGGCTTTAAACTTCTTCGGTGGTGGTGAACTTGAATGTTTCCACTGCATCGACAATAACTTACTGGATGGCTCGTAGTAATGGCACCAAGTTTCGCCCCACAACTACTAACAGAAGAAAGTCATCACCATTTTGCTTGTAGTCTGTGAGGAGAGATAGCTCCATTCGTAAGCATTTTTGTTCATTAGACAAGAGACGAAGAATCCATTGCGAACAAACTTTGCTGTAACAGATCCTAGACTCGCAACTACAATTTCTGAAATTTCTCTAATTGAAATTCGATGATTTTCTCTAATAAGGCCTTCCACACATGCCATATTATTTTTTGTTAATGCAGTACACTGTGCACCTGGCCGCGGCTTATCCGCAGTCCTCTCTTTTCCATTCTTAAATTTTCACACCACTCCTTCACAGTTGGATACGCAATACATGCATTTCCATACACTGCTTGCATTAGCGTATGAATTTGCAATGGCTGCACACCCTCAGCGCATAAAAGTTGTAGGACCGCACGCTGATCAAACTTGGACGGATTTTCAACAACAAACGCCATTTCAAAATCGCAGTTTTAAAAGTCAGAATCAAATTTAAACGCCAGAAACTTACTAATGCGTTGCTTACAAACACTACTAACATTAACAAACGTCATTTGAATTATTGCATTTGTTTTCAAGGCTAAGTTGATCAAATATGGGTTGAACAAGCCTCGTATGTAAAAAACTCTTCTGCTGGTATGTTTGCAAATACGTTTAAATAAGATTAATTTAAGGTAGATTGTATTCATTTTTAAAATGCGATTTGTACACTCCATAAGCAAGTTGTCTAATGAGGAAGCTCACCTTCTTCTATGCATCTTCTTAAATGCTTAAGTAATATGGCATGTGTTTTAGGGTTTTATTGTGATTTCCTGGTGTCTTCTGAAAGATTTAGTTCATATACTGATTGTTTTAACTTAGTGGCATTATTCGTTAAATTATATTTATGATTAATTTTTTAATTCAGTGTGTGGTTATATTGAAGCAGTCAGTAATTAGAAATTATTTTTCTGTTGGTTGCTGCATTAAATAAATGAATATACTAAAAGTAACTAAAGTAAATATCATGCATTTAAAATAATGTTTATCGTTTATTTTATCGATTATTGTCTTCTATAACTAGAACCAATTGCTAATATTGGTTGCGTACGTACACGGGAATGGCATTACGGGAAAGTTATTTCCTATATCTCCTATATTATTATGTCTAAATTTAGGATTTTCAATTGTATATTAAACATGTAATCAAAGCGAATCGCCTAGTAATTCTGTGTTTTGAAATATTAAAATAGAAGAAGCCGCATTTCTATAGTATTCGTACATCGTTCGTAACAGTTAATTATTATTTTTCATTTGGATACTTATTTTGTGCTAATTAGCGTATTGATACCGATTTAAAGCAGCTCTAACATACATGTTTTTGTAAAGGAGTTAACGTCATTAGAAAACTCGTCAGCTACTAAAAACGGAAGGTGCTGCTTCAGTTTTATGTAGACAGCAATAATTAATTGTAGGTTCTTACGCGAAGGTAGAAGATTACGTTCTATCTTGTAAAAAAATTGAGAAGTAATTGCAATCTCCTGTAAACGCGAATTTATTACGAGCTACACGTTGACTAAAAGAGTAATATGTTTTGCCGTAGGTTATGAAAAATCGAGCACTTATAAAGAACATAGCAAAGACTTTCTTTCATCGGGGAAATTCCGTGACGCAGATTTTTGTGCTTCTAATTCCAATTAGTCTTGTCGGGTGTACGGTAAAAGGGATTGCGTGACAACGGCGGTAAGTTGATACGGAAAAATATTCTGTTAGCAGCAGTAATCGCGTTCTGAGGCGGGAATTGCGTTATTATTTTTATCATCGCTGGTATAAAAATGCGAGACATACGCGAAAAGACGCGAAAATGGATGTTATAAAATCCATTATTGTTACCTAACGGTTGTTCGCGCTTCGGTGGAATCGTATCGGTCGTGAATTCTATGCCAAAATGTCTGCAATGTTCATTTAAATCTCGTCCGCGCCCAACAGGGTGGCTTCGAACGCGTGTGTCAGCCCATGCGTGACATCGGACAAAACACATTCATTTCCCTGCGGTTTTATGTGGGTTGTGCCCTTTTTCTTGACTTTAAAGCATTTCTAGACACTTTAGAAGCCTTTTTATGACCCACTTGGACCCTATATTTATTCTCTGTTTTATTATAAGCACCTCTTTCCGAATTTTTCACTCTATTATATTTCAAAAAACCCATAAAGTTGGACAGTTACAGTGCCGGATAGGTAGGTATAGCTAAACATCGATCTATCAACTCGCAGGGTCTGAGAAATTGAATTTTCGTTCATTCACATTCTCAAATAATGCAAATTAAAACATTTTTAGTCGAGACTCTTCGGACTCTTTAGTCTCCAGATCAAATAAGTTGAAGTGTGCAACGTAGCAATTAAACTACAAAGTGTCAGTAGGTACTTTAAATAAGAACTTTAGTCCATTACTTCTGTAATGCTGTTGCTTCCGTTAATATCGAAAAATGTCTTACTGGAGTTACGTCCTATGAAGTACTGTCTTGACTGCCATTGTTAAATAGGATGTACTTAAAATGGGAAATTTATGTTTCTATTATACCCATATGTAGGCTAGCGGGTGAAGGTGACGGTGAAGCCTTCGCAGCATATTTTGTAGCTACTCAATATTATCTTCCAAATCTTTGTGGATTT
Source organism: Limonius californicus (assembly GCA_014611495.1). Taxonomy (NCBI): domain Eukaryota; kingdom Metazoa; phylum Arthropoda; class Insecta; order Coleoptera; family Elateridae; genus Limonius; species Limonius californicus. The sequence continues at coordinate 18,076 of JABXWE010003493.1, forward strand.
TGATTTTTAACTAATTATTGTGAGGTAATTACAAACATAATATTCCAGTGGATGTCCATCACGTATACTCGATTCGAGGGTGGCACTGTCTGAAGATTTGTGAAGCAGTGTAAAATCAAACGTTAAAAACTTTAGTTAGGTGTATGTATTTGAATGTCGATTTACAGAATAAAAATACACAAATTGGTTTTATTCTTAAGGTGACATTCCCTTTATTCATTTCAACATTCAGCCATCAAAGTTAGTAATAAGATTTTCAGGAATGCTATCGCAAGTAAAGTATCACGTAATGTGATCAACAATATTTTAATTATTATGCGCATGATCATATATTTTGCACCAATATTCTATAAAAAAATATTAAAGATACGTTCAATCTTTACAAACAGAATAAGATTTGAAGCATTTGCACAATAATTATTTTACTATTAACAGTTTTCATATTACTTAACAATAATGCTGTTCTCTTAGTTGGTTCTGGAGTATATTAAGGGATCAAAGGTAAAGTTTCCAAAATATATAAAATTATGTTATTTATTTGTTATTTATTTATGTTGATATCTCAAGTTCCGCCCAATTACCAATTCACACAAGCACACAATCAAGCGTGGATATTGAGGTTGTGCCTTACGTTGTTATTTATCTTTCGCGGAAATTTCGAATGTATGCTGTTTTACCCAAAAATCGTTAGTAAGTAGTAAGTATAAGTTTATAATTAATTTGTAAATAAACAAATGGTTATATTATTACATACTTGTACAGCAGTTTAGCTTCTTTTAATATATTATGTAATATATATTGTTATAATACTAACATGTAAAAGCCCCAAGTTGGCTTATGTCATTTTGTTATAATTACTCAATTCGACCAAAAATAAATAAATTAAATTTTAAATTATTAAATATTTATACCACTACAACAGCAATCATAATTTTTATTATTGTAGATTTATGACTTGCTACTTTATTTAAAAATTGGGCGCCAGGTGACAATTTAAAAAAAATTTGCCTCCAAAATTAATTTAATTCAATCAACCACGGTAGCTCGAGCATGCAGACATCTACGTCACAGATAGTAGGTTCTTACCGTTCTAAGATATGCTACCAAATATGCTTATACAAAAATAGCCTTAATATTTTACTAAAGTCAAGTCGGTTTTAAGTAAAGTCAACTGCACCTAGTTAGAACGTTTGATTAACGTTCTAGAGCTCGTATTCTAAATTGTTCAAGTACAGAATAATAAACTCGAGGTGTTCTTCACATGGATCCATAGGCTCAGTAGAATTACTAGATTGGTGAATTTTGAAATACCTTTACTAACTCGTTCTTCTTACTCGTCGCTCAATCTATGCAGGAGTAGTGTCAGTAGATCAGCAAAGCCCAGAATTTGTCACCGCCATGGACCAAAAATAAACTGGACAGGCAAAAGAATCCATATCTTCTTTTAAATAAACACAGTTCAATTTTAGCGTAAGTTTATTTTCTTTAAAAGCAGAAATTGTATATGATTTTAGTACAAACATAAATTAAAAGCCTTTAAACATGTAAAACTTTTAACAGATCAACAAAATTTTTTATCAACTCGTTATAATTGTTTTTTATAAACAACAACTTGGTAACCAACAAAATTAAAAATATCAAACATGCTAAAATTAACCAAATGACACATTGATTTAAAATAATTACAATATAAAATTTTGACATAAAAAAAATTAATTTCAAAATGTTTATAATTTCACAGCCACACTTCGTAGACTGCCCCCGATTACTCTGACACTTAAAACACAAAATTCAAGCTTCATCCTTCCAAAATAACTTCTACAAAATAACTGCATCTTCTTTTTATGATCCAAAATTTATTCATACTGAGCTATAAATTGTATCTTATGATTTTCATATCATGTTCCTGTACATGCATTTTATCGTAGAATCTTCTTAATAATAAGATGTTAACAAAAAATTCTTCTTGTTGTAGGTTTATCATAAAATACGAGTTTTGCAGAGTTTCTCAAACCGGACAAGTAGTTAACTGTATTAAAGCCTGCCCTAATTCATTATACGAAAAGAATACCGACTCCCATGACAAGATACCATGCACGAGTATCCTTTTGAAAAATAAAAAATTTGTGTTCGAACAAACTGGCTAATTAAAAATCATCACAATATACAGGGTGTCCTTTAAATGCCTTAAAAGCTTTAGGTAGAATTTTTCCTTTATGAATGCTTAATACAGATCTTCAAAAAAAAGTAGGTATTTGGAGCTTAGTTTTCTTGTACGAGAGTGTTAAAGTTCATATCTTTAAAACAGAATTTCATGGAAACAATAACGAGAACTTTAATGTTGCACGTATCTCCCGATAAGTGACTGACTGCCACTTGATTATGTAAAGATTAATATTGAGTTGACGCTCTAGTTGCTCTTCTGGAAGTACTGTTAAAAATGATAAATTTCGTAAATACTACATTTGACAACAGTGCAAGGCCATGGTATTGTGATGAAAAGTAGAAAATTTGTGTTTCGACATTTGTCAAAATCTAATCATGTAATGTCGGCCTACTAATTAAATTCTCCGTAAATGCAAAGACATCGTCAACGTTGCCAAGTATAATATTCTTTAAGTGTCTCGTGTGAGGAAACTAAGCACTATAGGAAGTTCGTGTTAGTGTTTTTGAGGACTGTATTTCTTACAGAAGAGTGCTACCTGAAGCTTTTAAGGTATTTAAAGGACACCCTGTATACATATGTATATATGTTTAAAACGACAGAAGATCATATCTCACGCGGGTCACCGCCAACCTCCACAAATATAATATCTAAAAAAAATATTATTGTATGTGTTTATACCTCTCTCGAAAACATAAGTTTGAATAAATATTATTTTTCGCACGGTATGCAGATATAACGTATTACAACCACTAGCTAAGATATTCTACTTCTTAGAACGATTTTTTCACTTAACAATAAATCTTTAAATGCTATTTTTCGCACCATATTGAGGACAATCGGTCTAGGAGATTTGGGCGCTGCTGTAAGGGCGCGGCCGTTAGGGCGCTGCCGTTAGGGCGCTAGACACAAGGGCGCGAAGACACTAGGGCGCGGGCCGTTAGGCGCGGAGACTCTAGGGCGCGAGGACATTAAGGCGGGAGCCATTAGAGCTCGAGACTCGGTGTCATAACTTTGTTACTCACCTGTATTTATAATATTTATAATAACCATAACCATTTGATTCACCTGTCAATAAATTCTTTCAATTGGACTAATTATACAATGTACAACCATACAGGAAAATACCTGATAAAGAAATAATATTTGTATTTACATTTATAAAATACATTTAAAACAAATTACCATGTCATATCAAAAATCCAAATTTTTATCTTTTTATAAAACAAATTCTCTGATAGGGATCTAGTTTTTAAGATACGAGGAAGTTTGTTAAATAATGCTGCACCAATATAGTGGCCTTTGGGTGATTGTTTTTATCATTCTTGGTACTACTTATAACAATCAAATTAGTTTTCTTTCTAATAGAATGTCGGTGATCAATATAAAGAAAACAATACTGTTTATATATGCTAAAATTGTTTTCAGACTGAACAACTCTGCAGGAGAATAAAATTTTGATTATAGGTAACTTGAAATAGGTAATTATAAATAGTTATTAAGAACTCATCAAAGGTAATAACATACATAAAATCTGTAAATAATCGGAAAAGCAAGTGATAACCTAATAATAAAATTATTTTAAAAACAAGAAGTGCAGAAGAGAAGGGTTGCCGTTTTCTTATGATTTTACTAATGCATCCGCATTTTTTTAGTTATACAGTTTTGAAGATTGACTAATACCATAGATTAATAATTAATCTAGGCTAATACGTATTTAGCTGTTTAATAATTATAATTAGGGGGTTAGTGAGTCTGACCATTACATTTGTTAAAACTGCGTTTAGATCGGATAGCACTACAGGGGAAGAAAATTTTAATAAATCTGCAATATAACGTTGAATAACCCATTAAACATTATTAAGATAACCTAGAAAGGTTTAAAAAATCAAACATAATTTTCTGCATTTGATACAAATCTGTACGCAAATATTTCATTTTTACAACCACAGGAAACCCAAATGATACATACCTATCAACAAAATTATTTTAAAGACAAGAAGGAAAGAAAAGGAAGGTCGGTTCTTTTGGGTGATTTTACTTTTTACTTCTATTTGAATTTTGTAACGCCATACACTTTTGAAGATACTGGATGATATATGTTAAGTTGCAAATTTAAAACAAATTCAAAGGCCGGTTGAGAAATTTTTCGTCACTCCTTACGAACCTTAATGCCTAACTTTTAGTCTGACAAATTTAACACAGTTGTCGCACCCTAGTGTCCCGCACCTTACCGGTCCGCGCCCTAACAGTCCGCGCCCTAATGTCCACGCGCCCTAACGGCGGCGTCCAAACGGCGGCGTCCAAACGGCCGCGCCCTAACGGCCGCGCCCGAATGTCCGGCTCCGTGAGGACAATTATACTTAAATAAATAATTATATCCGTACCAGTAAATGCCAACCTCTGTCCGAATCTACAAAATTTATTTAAAAATTCGAAATATTTCTACGTACTGTGTATATCTGACTACTATAGAACAATTCATGAATTAATATACTGGTGTGCGAGATAATACTGCTCAAACTGAAATTAGGTTTTGTCCATAAAACTTTAATACTGCGAACTTATTAATATAATTTGTTCAGACGTTCATCTTCATACAAAGGGCGAATATTCGTTATACAGCATTTTATTAATTAGTTTACATAAAAACTTTCTTGCAGTTCTCTTTTATTACTTATTCAACCCAAAGTAACTGAAAGATGAGATTTCCTGTCCCTTTACTTTGTTCTCTTGTACCCTTCTTTACGGAGCTAAGTTTTTAAATTAAGATGATGGGAGAGCAATTAATAAGTTTTGGTGTAGGTGGGAATCATACTCCAAAGTTCACTTTTAGCAAAGTTATTTTTGTACGAAATTTAGGTACGTTACAAATTATTCCTTGTTTATGAATATAGCCATAAATTTATATCTGCTCTTATTTTAACTATTCAGTAATTTCGTTGTTCACTGTTGGTGCGGTAGCAAATGAATAAAATTATGTGACCAATTTTACGTTGAGTTTGCTTGAATTTAAAATTTCTATTTATAAATTCGAATCAGGAATAATTCGGTTTAAAATTCATTGCACATAATTCGTGCAATTTTAAATATGAATAGCTTACTCAATTATTTCTAATTTAAACGAATTTTGTGAAGCTTACGGGGAGATAAACATTTACTAAAGCCTGTAAAGGCCACTGAGATAAACCCTCTACAAGCCATTCATTTCGAAAAGGAACAAAAGTTGTTTTAAATGTCCTCAAAAACTTACAAACCTTCCACAACACTGGTAAATCTCTCCACTTGTTGCAATACACGTATATAACAGAGTTTCGCTGGGTAATTACATATTGACTATAAAAGCATCCCTAACAGACCTCTAACGGTAATGTGAACATGTTTTGTAATAACAAACTCGTTCACTAGTGCTGAATTTATATGTTTGAAAAATAGAGAATAATTAATAAATTGTATTATTGTTTTCCGATTAGATGAATTTAGTTTTAAAACTACATTGAAAAAGAAGAAGCTAAAAGAATAATTAATAAGCATTTTAAAAAGCTTCACATTGCATTTTATGCAAACCGGAAAATGTCAGTAATGTTCATATTAAATGAATTTACCAAACTAACTTCATAACATATATATTGTATGAAGGAATCTCTTTGGACTTTGACGGCTTCGATAATGCTACCTGAAATGGTTAGCGAAACGTCAATAGCAATCAATTCAACGACGACGCGGTCTAAGGTCAAAGAACTTCATTAGCCTCAAACCGCGGAAATAAATTCAGATATATTGTGTCTCATATACATTTGCATTTTCGAACTATGGCCGATAGATTGTTAGTTCTTTAACTTACGATTCCTTCGACGTGTAACTACTAAAATCTTTCATATGATTTTAATATTTATTATTTTCAATAGAAATTTTAAAAGCATTTTCTGACTGCTATGCAGTCTGGCAACAACTCCTGTTTCCGTGCGATGTGCGGGAAGATTAGCTTAACTTTATTTTAGTGTAGTTTATATACACCCAGCAGAAATTAATAAAAGGCGGTGAGCAGAAAAGCAATGACATAAACTGTTATGGTTAAATAGAAATTCACGTTTGTTAAGTTGCATGTGTACCTACACGACTAATTTTTTGATAAGTTGAAGCCCCTTGGCTGCTTAAGAATATTTTTGAAAAATATTGTTTAGATCTTTCGCAGTTGCTCGAACTGTCAACACTATGACTAATTTTCGCCCTGGAGCGCGTCGTCAGTTGGAGTTCACAGTCACCGAAGTCAGGGTTACTGATTACTGCTAGTGAACCTAAGTATTCTAGTAAGTTTTGACGTAATTTCCGTCTTTACAAAAGACTCCATAGATTATTATTATTATTAATTCGTATAACCGTGCACGGTTGTCACATGAACATCTTTGACTATCGTAAACCATGTAGTGGAATGAGGTAGAACCTGATGTCAAAGTTTTCAGATCTCGCTAGTGCCTCCGACTTGAACTAACGACTACCACCGTATTGGTGGCCGGGACCGACGACTTTGACATGCCCTCCAAAGGACAGCGGTAGCGGTAGCTGTTGTTGTACCACTTACGGACCACCCGTTTTAGTAGTGACTCTTGTCTGCGTTGTTTAACTTTGGTAGCCCTTTGACGGACAACAGAAGTGTTTCGCTATACAACCGACGTCTTCATAGATGATGCGCTAGTGATACTAAAAGACAAACTATTGGCAGATATTAGTCGAAATATACCTCCTTCAGTTTGAGTGGAAACTCATATGAAGGTTGAAGAAGCCGCTATGGGTTCACCACTATCACCTGTAATCGCTAACATATACATGGTTAACTTTAAAATCACTTTGGCATCAACGGACCTGAAACCGAAGACCTGCTTTAGATATGTGGATGATACCTTTGTGGTTTGGTCTCACGGACGCCACACCCTGAACCACTTTCTAGAACACCTCAACTCAATTCACAATTGTATCTAATTTACCACATAATGGAGGTATTTTGTTCCTAGATATACATTTTACAAAGAAACCCATTGGCAGCTTAGGTCACGCTGTATACAGAAAAAAGACGCACACATATAGGTATTTACATGCAAACTCACATCACCAACTTTTGTAGAAGAACACCGTGCTCGAAACTCTGACAACTATCGGAATGTTAGTAAAGATATACAAGATGATACTACGCACCTGCAGGTGTTAAGAAGGGGAGCTGAAAATCCCGGGGCTAAAGAAGAACCCGCACCTTCGAGAAGAGTTAGCCTTTTTAGTATACAGTGAAGGTACTACGAATAGGATAGGGCATGTCCTGAGACGACGCAATATAAAAACAATTTTCATGACTAAAGAATCCTTAGACAATGCTTTCCGATCAGCTACAATTCAAACTTCAAGCTGAGCCGGCTGAGCCTGCTCCTGTGGCAAAACTTATACCGGACAAACTGGACTTACCATCTAAGTAAGACTCCTAGAGCATATAGGTAATTGCAAACATAAACGCATTTCATAATTAACGGTGGCAGAGTACACCTGCATAACTGCCCACAACATGGATTTTGAGAATAAGAATATTTGAGTATTTCTTAAAACACCTTATTACTTTCCACGAATCATACGCGAAGTAATTGAATTTGAAAAGCAACCCAATAATATCAACAAAGAGAATGGGTTTAGGCTCAGTTAAGTTTGGACGCCGGTAGTTCCCCTTCTAATGTTTCAAAATCACGATCATTTCCAAGCTGCACCCGTTCCCGCCTAACGATGACGTCTAACCAGACCTCCGTCTTCCTGCAGGATTGGATCGAAGGGTGTAAAGACCTCCGCACCCCAGATTTCAACTCAGTACACCGAAGATTTTGAAGATACAAGCTGCAAAGTCTTACGACGCGTTAGTTTGTTTAGATTCACAAACAGTAACCAGTCATCTTGAATAATTCAGTAAATTTAATATATTGTAGTTACCAAAATATTTAAACAAAAAAAAAACAGATTTTAATACATTGACTACTACTATTCATTGTTATAGTAATCGAAAACGAGCCCATTATAAAATAAAATATATTCTATTCTTGTTATGCTTCCGAATAAGTTAAAAACCGTTATATAAATTTAAAGCTTCTTACGTTAGAGTTTATACAGCATACTGCAAGACTTCTTTAAAATTATCCCCCAATACCTTGCGAAAAGCGATTATAACGGTTTATGTAGCTCATTCATGACAACTGCGGGATTCTTTGGATGAATTACTTTAAAACTCAATGGATTTGCATCTTCCAACTTTCATCAATAAGAAAAGTTTGCCTAAAGCAGATGATATAATTAGTTGAGTGCAAACACTGCTTTAGCTTCTGTTTATCACACTTTTAAGGGTACATTTATATATGGGTGTTTGTTCTTGCCTATGTTTCAAACAAGGGAGTTTCGAAACCGTCGTTATCTCAGTGCCCAATTAATTGTGCGCAGTTTAGAGTTATTGGTTATGATAATCCATTCGTTCTCATTGTCTAGTGTCAATTTTCATCCTTTGTCGAATACAACAGGGTTGCTAATTTCACGCCTGTTTGATTCATACTGGGAGTTCACAGCCTCTATATTTCATGTGATGTAACCCTTGTCCATTTTGTGTGTTCAAGAGAGGATAAATGATATTTACTTTCAAGGGACGAAATTAATGTTTTGTTTATTTTCACCCTCATTAAGAAGGTTCCTTAATAATGTATGTTTGAGTGATAGTCTTTATGGTTTTGGGTAGCTAAGCATTTATCTTACTAACGGGATAGTATTTATTTTTTGTTAATTGCTGGGTGGGATGGATATCAAGGAGTTTGTTGCATCCGGCAACTCCTAGATTCTTAAAAAAAATTGTTACTGCCGTATTCAGTTCAGTATTGTATAGAAATCTTCTACATTCAATTGTACCTTTGGAATTTTAATTAACTAAAAATGCTAGCGTGTAGCTTTATATACAGTCGTACTCCCATATACTGAATAATGATTTTTCATATATTGATATTCTTAAAAGGATCTTGATGTTCAGACTCAATTATATCAAAAAATTCCTGATTATTGTGATGAAAAGCCTCCAAGTTGTGATGTAAAGCCTCCATATTGTGATGTTTTACTTTAAAAATTTTACCATATTGTTCACAATTTCATAGAAGTTGTTATTACCTTTGTACAGCTAAAGGACAATATTCTGATCCTGCGATTAGGATAATCTTTTTCCCATCTTCCCATCCCATTTGTTAGTTGCCGTTTTGGTGTTGAACTAAGCAGTTCCTTAAAACTGGTAAAACGTAAATGTTTGAGTATTGGAGACAAGTTAAAGACGTCGATAAGATGTCAAACGAAAATATACCGCCCTAAAATTTGGCACTGCCGCCAACAGTACGTCGGTAATCATAAATAAAAAACCCGCTGAATAGTATTAAAACAGAACGAGGTACTTGGTTTGCGTGGAAAGCGAATTAGGCTGTGTATAATTCAGTTTTATAATGAAAACATCGGCATGCTACCGACTGTTAAATATATCTGATTAGTTTCTTATCTAAACATGAGTTCAATATAAAGAAGTTCATGTATAGTGCTTTTTTTAACTTGGACATCTTTATACGGAGGTCGACTGTATGTTTCCTTAAAAAAGAAGTAAGGAAATATGATTTATAATATTTAAATTTGAAATACTGGTTTCAAAATAGGTGTTTTTTTAAATTAACATGTGTTATATAATTTTGAAAGTTTTTCCTAAGAAATAGTATCGTATCAACGAACAGTGTTACTGACCCTACCAAAACTCAAATTTGTTGACATATGTATATGCTGGTCTCAGAAAATCTCTTAAACTGAAATTAAACGAATGACTAACACAACCTAATATAGAAACAAACATTATACAGAATAACAATCTGACAGAGAAAGACCATTCAAGGAAAACTCTAAAAACCAATTCACAGAGAGAAAATTGCGGACTTGTTTTTTTCATTCATGGGCAGATTCGTTCGCAAAACTGAAAATCAGTTGCCTAATATAAAAAAGATAATTTCCGCTGAAGCTAAATCTACACGGTTCTTTTTTGTTAAAGGTTTGCGGAGACTTGGTGAAATAATTTGGTGCCTTTTTTATAGAGTGCTCTTTGGAAAGTCTTCATTGACTACTACTGTTTTCTCCATAAATTTTAGATTTAAATTAATCATAAACATCTTAACTTCAAACTTTGAGCTGCTTGGTATTGATTTTGCCGGATTTCGTTAAACGTACTTTAGCTGCTTGAGTTTCCGTATTTAAGAGCCCTTTATACTACATTATTAGGAATCAGCACCTTCTTAATAATATTGCCGGACGCTTATTTTCTATCTGAAGCAGCTTTTCTTTTGCAGTATTCGAAATAAATGTGTATACATTGTTATGGACGTATTAAAATACTGTATTAGTTAAAATAAACTAGCGGGAATGAAAAAAATAATTTTAAATATATGCTGCATACATTTCGAAGATAGAATCCTCTACATGACTTTTTTTTAATTACCATGAATATTTATAACGATATAAATAAAATGAATTTATTTGTCTTGCGTTGTGTATTTTTAGGAATAAGATTTGGAAGTGTAAGGTAGCATCACCACGACCATACCTACACATGGTCATGAAAATGCTTCATCCGAAGATCTGATAAACAGAAGCTGAAAAAGATTCTATGGACCTTACACGTTTGGACTGTTATATTCATACAAATATACAGTAGTACCAGAGACCTGTGCACAACATCACTGCATTTTTGCCTTCCATTGCCGTTTCTGTCTAGTTTTTGATATTGAACCTTTGCCAGTATTTTTTCTCATTGCCTATTCATTTTCTTTTTGATGCTCCTCTTCTTTGTGTGGCTCTTATTCCGTCTGCCAGTGTTGTGGCACATTTTTTCAGGAGTATGAAAACAATATGTCCTAATCAACGAATTCTGTGGAACTTCACTACTGCTGTTATTGTTGGCTTATCATGTGGAGTCAATGGTTCAGTATTTGTTCTTCTTTCCAATTTGTCATTCATTCTGCTTCTTCCATTATGAGTTTCCTTCCACACACCGGTCTTAGTACTGCCATATATATTTATATTTTTATTTGATCAGTTTCATTTCTATTTCCGGGAGTTCGTCCTTTTTATTTGTCAGCACGATAACGAGATATTTGAAATTTTTTACTGTGATAAAGCTATGCCATTTGCCGTCAGCTGCACTGTTTATCACTAAGATTTTAGTCGTTTCTGCACTACCTTTCCTGATTCCCATTTGCATAGTTTCTTCTTCATTGATTTTCTTTCTCTTGACGTCTGTGGCGGAAAATTGTGCCATGTGTAGGAGTTTTGTTGTTTGTTATTACTTTCTCTCATAGCCAACTAAATAAAATTGTTGATGCTGGATCGGCTTACTTTAAGCCTTGGTTTACTTTAAAACCCCCTGAAACAGTATCGTTTATAATGACTGTACTTTCCAAATTTTCCATTGTCATACGGGTTAGCCATACTAGTTTGTCTGCTATGCCTAAGCATCTATTATAGTATTTATAAATATGTTTATGCAATTAGTATTGCTTTAGAAGTTTAAAAAGGACCGAATTTCTAGCAGTAAATAATGAGGCAAGATTCAAAGTGTTAATTAACGAAGAAATAACAGTTGAACAAGTACAAGAATTTAAACACCTTGATGCTATAGTGGATAAAAATAAAGTGAGAGGAAGAAAAGTTAAATATCAGATAATGGAAGGAAAGAAGATAATTGGCTGCCTCAACTCCATATGGTGGAACAGAAACATTGCAAATAATACCAAAAAACGTATAACACGATTAGTGGTTGAATCAAACATTTGCTATGGAAGTGAAATATGGACAATTAATGCGCACATAAGTCATCAAATCAAAACTACAGAAACTGTGCTAGATAGAATAGAACGTAGAGCTTTGCTATGGTTTGGACACTTAATGAGTATGTCCGAAGATCGGTGGCCGCGACATATATTCCAGTAGGTTCTACCAGGAACGAAAAAGCGCGGAAGACCTAGACGCTCGTGAAATGAAGGGATTCGACAAGCCATGGAATGAAGATAACTGAATGAAATACATAGAACAGGTCAATAAGTGATATTTTGGAAAGTTTATTTATAAATTTCCTAATATCCGTCTTCTAAATGACGCTGTGCCACCGTTTCAAGAATCCATTTATTGATAAATTCCTTACTTTAAAGTACCTTCCTATGCAATTTATTCCTTTTAGATATTACATCCAAATTTATGAACGCGATTTTGTTCTGAATTCAACAATTTTCCAGGATTGATGAAACAGAAATTTGATTGCTTGGGGATTCGCAAAGTTCTTTCTGTGTACACTGTACATAAAATAACATATTTTAATTCTTATGTTCAAAAGGAATGATACAGGAACAGGTCTAAGACCTAATCCATGAAGCAAACAACGACGATGACGATATTCAAATGGCTTTATTTTAGATATCATTAGTAATTACATCAATTTTATATTTTCCACAATTTTTAACTAGGTAACTTAAGCAAGCTCCCAACACACAAACCGCCAGAATTTGTCAAAAATATTATAATTTAAAGGAAATTAATTGTATTTTGTTGTACAAAATTAATATGGATCGAACACGATTTAAAATTATATTATCAATTATCTTCTTCTATTAGTGCCTTCTCTAAATTAGAGGTTGGCTATCACCATTACAAATTCATCTCTATTTCTTGCAGCATGGAATAGGTTGTTCAATATTCATCTTTGTCCAATCTCGGATGTTTCTCAGCCATGATTTCTTTTTCTCTTCCCACTCCTTTCGTCGCTTCTATTCTTCCTTGCATAATAACCTGTAACAACTTGTATTTATTGTTTCTCAACATATGTCCAAGATAGGCAGTTTTCCTTTGTTTAATGTTTCTTAGCAGTTCTTGTGGTTGTCCTATTTTAGCTATAACTTCTTCGTTCGTTATTCTTGCTGTCCATGGTAACTTTAACATTTTCCTGTATATCCACATCTCCAGAGCCTCCAGCCTTTTTGTTATTATCAATTATACAAGGTGAATACTTTATCTTGTAACAGGTAGATAGGCTACACACATTACAGCTGCTTGTATTACATAGATAATTATCTTACTACACTTTACAATATTTCTAGTAGTTACGTTGGAGGTACTAAGAAACTACAATGAAGTTTTTTACTAGTAAATGAGAGATCAATATTTTTATCTTATAATATAACCGAAACAAACACATAGAAAGCCAAGATAGAATAAAAATATGTTAATATAACAATAAAATCAACAAGAAAAATAAAGTAAGTAGAAACACGGAGGAAAACAATTATTAATGACGTAATAGTCAAGTCAATCCGCCGCAGAAGAGAATTTCTAACACGAATTAGTATGTGCGGGGTGGGGTGATTGACCTACATGATTTAATAATTTTTTCAAGTAAAACTTCCTAAGTTTCTACGGGAGTAGACGTCGTTTTTTACTTTATCCCACGAATCTAACGGAGTGAAATCCGGGCTACATGGAGGCCAATAATAAATTGCATAACTTGTAATTAATCTGTTATAGAAAGTTTAATCTTGGTAGTTCTTTAAAATTCTATGGAAGTGAGCAGGTGCTCCGTCATGTTGAAACCACATACACTGTCTAACATAAAGAGCAATGCCTCCTAAAAGCTGAGGTAAAACATTTTCTAAAAAATGTACCCCTGCTCTCAAAGAAGTGGGAACCAATGGTAAAGTCTCAGCGATACAAAAACACACGTTTACAGTAACAATTCTTTGAAAGTGTGCTCGCCAAATCCAATGTGGGTTATCTTGCGAATGAAAATGGAAATTGTATCTATTTACACACTAATTGTCACTAAACGTCGTTTCGTCAGAAAATAGAATATTTCTGGAAAACGGTGGATCAGCAGGAACTTTGTTTTTTAATTGGCAGAAATGCACTCGATGGGCGCAATCATCTTTAGTAAGGTGTTGCACTAAAGTAACGTGGTAAGGATGAAACCGATTTGCTTTTAAATGTCAAATACTGAACTTTGGCTAAAGCCTACAGTTCTTGCAACTGCTCGTTGGCTTATATGGGGATTACGAGTTACTTGTTCGATGACTGCCGCTTCAGCTTCTACAGTTATGACATGTCGTTGTCTCACTTTTGGCTTGGAAAACTTTCCATATTGCCCCAAAATTCTTTCTAGACGCCTATTGCGGATGGGATCTATCCGGGTATCTTTGTGCATATCGTCGTACGCTAAGTCGGTCGCCCTCTCCTAAAATCAACATTATATCCGTTTTCTCGCTATTGGAATACATTGAAACTGATTGTTATTACCACAAGAATCTATACAAATCAACAACTTTGTACAGTAGTATGTTAGATTTTGATAAAATAGTAGTTATTTGCCTGTCCACAGAATTTTCAATGTAAAATAAATTATATTTTGAATAGCTGAAAAGGTAAGTTAACTGTGCATTTCATGCACATGTGAGAGGTGCAGCTTACCTACTTGTTAGAAGATAAAATGATCACCGTGTATGGTTATAGAAATCAATATTCGTAAATCTATTAGAAGAATAATAGATTTAACTAACTAACGAAAGAAATGCTTGGTTATATCTACATACCTGATAATCTATTATTCGGATAATCGCTTATTCCAATAATCGTTTAATCAAATAATTTTAGTCTTAACTAAAGTAATCCGGTTGCAGAATTTTCAAAATTCCATTCCGTGGTGATTTAGTTTAAATTTGCAAATGCCTTAATAAATATTTAAATGAGCGAATTAGGATGAGCATCGATGTGTGAAGATGAAGATGTTACAGTAACATAATAGAATGTTAAATCTAATTTGGTTATATAAAGTCCGTTCGTCGGAAGTAATCCGAAACTAATACTAAACGCATTAAAGTGCGGAAACCACATGGGCACCGCAATTGGAATAACACTGTCATGTATAGAAGACCGGGGTCCATAATTGGAATATCTGGCTGAGATGGAAGGTCAAGTTTGAGTGACGTGATTGTAAATTAGAGCTACCACCGCACTTCCCGGACCTGCTGGACCTCATTTACAGGCGTGCCAACCTTGCAGCTCCGGTGACGAGTCTGCTAAATTCTCCGGAGTTCGCTCCCCAGCTGCCTGTCTTTCCTCTCGGAAGTACAGACTCTAGTTAGCTCCTGAAATAACGAGAACAAAGTTTAAATGGAGGACAAAGTTTAGTTGTACACCGTTTACGGTTTGCATAAAATTACTCTTAGCTAAACAGCGCTTTCTCGGGCGATTTAAAGCACCTAAATGTTGTGTTTAGGGGTGCTAGTTTCAATTTTGACGAATTTCTGGTGAGAAGTAAGGCGCTTACTTTCCTTCGAAATAAATCTGTTTTTAAGGCAAGTAATACTCGTAAGGAACAAACACGTACAGTATAGAAGCAATAACAGCAGTTCAAAAGAAAGTCGGTAAATCCTTTGTTATTATTACGTATCTGCTGCGCTCATAAAATATCCTTGTCGGGCAAGACAAGGGCAACTAGACGCGCTTCAGTGGACATGTGGAGGGCATTTGAAGGCATAAAACCTCAACCCTCTCGTGAAACACTGACTAACATACAATACAGCCGATATTTTTGCGGTCCATAACCTCTCAGTTCTTACGTTCCTTAATATCCTTCTAGGACATAAACCGAAATGCTCTCTCATAAATACTTTAGCAAACGTCAAATGGATATTTGAATGAGAAATTTCCCAATTTCAATCTTATTAACGCAGGAGGGTTCAACTGCACCCTAACTTTCTAGAACAAATTCAATAATAATTAACCTTCAAATGTGAGCAGAAATGAAAGAGAAATAACATTTACTTAGAAGGAATATTTCGGTGGAAATTAATGTGCTTTTGAATCTTGAACAGAAACATTTCACTCCCGCGCATTCTTATTTCTTTGAGTTTACGTTTTAGTATACGTAGTTTACATCCATCTACTCATCCATACAATAACTATCTAATATGGTTTTAGTTGTGTAATGATATCTGGGACATGATAACTATTGCAAAAAATATAGGATTTTTCAAGTTAATAAAATCTGCCAGAAACGTATTGATCTTCTAAACCATTTCAATATTTGCTTTCGAGCATATGCATTTATTACGTATTACTCTCACCTATGTCAACTTTATCATACCCCAAACCCTGAGCAAAGAGAAGCTAATCATAAACACATTCATTACACGCAGTATTTGTACGTATCGAACCTATTCAGTTTTTGACACAATGGAATAAGTCGGTTTAACAATGTTGAATTATTGCGTAAAGTAGCTTATCCAGATCTATCTCATTTAACTCATCTCCGTAACTAGAGTTCAATAGAAAACAATAAGCATTTGCTCGGTTAGCTGGTAGTTATGCATATCAATGAAGCACATAACTTACATTGACTTACTTCTTATCAACTTATGTAAATACTTGAATTCTTTTTTATAGCCCGCAGCATCCCATTGTTGGGCAAGGGCCTCCCCCATAAGGGGGGTTGTTGATCTACTTTCCCATAGTGATCAATCCTCGTGGGAGAGAGGCGCCGCGTTTACTGAAATAGTTGAGAAAATAATCTACATTATGGTACCTCCTTTCCAATAGTCGCATTGGGGCATCATAATTAGGCTAAGTCCATTCCTTGTAAAACTACTGATTAACAGTAGATACTAACAACCTGAAAATTTGTATAAATATTGTTTTTTTCATACTGCTCTGAATAAGAATACTAAAATCATTATAATAAGTTATCATATTACATATAAAATGTAATTTAAACTCCATGAAGGTGACATTTTTCACATGCTACTGAACATAATTCTGTTCAAACAATTCCAATTCTCTGAAATGCCCCATCTCATTTGTATGAATGCTTCTTTTCGCATTCTATTGGATACAATTCGCTGAAAATAATTCCTTTCGCCCTATAAATTGTTAAACTTTGGACTAATGTTATTTTCCGCACACTATTTATGCAAAGGGTATTAAAATCAGTGATATGGGCATTTCAGCTCCCTATGATATCAGCCTTCGCAAAAGGGATCATTTACTATATTAGTTCTTTGCGTTCTATTGAGTTGTTTCAGTAGGTCGTACGCTGTCAACACAATATTGCTGTTGGGTGTAGTTTCGTGTTAAATATTTTAATTAAGCGATCTATTGCTTTATTTGAATTTGCCTACGAAGATTATTTAAGCAATTATAATAAAGCAAAGAAGAGTAGCAGCAGTGGCCGAGCGGGTACAGGTGTGGGTTGCGATGCAAGATGTCCCGAATTCGATTCCCGGGAACTGCTATACTAACTATATAGGTGTTTTATCAATGCGAATTTCGGTATCTGGGCCGACTCAGTCGTAAATGAGTACCCAGGAGTAACACCTTGAGGTAATAATAGATGGCTGAAGCGTAGTGCTACCTTCCCCGTAATGCCGACAAGCTCTATTAAAGGTAGCAATTATACCTGCGGCTTTCTCAAAGGCGCCCCGACGCTATAAAGGGAGCCTATTATTATAATAAAGCAGAATTGGAGAGTAGTGTGCTGCTTTCATAGTACTTGAAATAGAAAGTTTCTCCTCATCGCTAAGGTACAAACACGAGGGACCTATTATTTAACGTTGAATCCGAACGACAGAAATACCAAAGAAGGTTTTTAGGATTCAGATTCTACGGTTGCAAGATTGGTAAATTGTGTATGGCGGGTTGCAGCAAGATTGTTATAAATCTGTATAGTAATGCTTAGGTTTCGAACCCACGCCAGAATCAACGTTTTACTCAGAAAGCGAGCGCTCTACCAACTGAACTACCACCCCACTGGTTTAATCTCTTACAATGCACTATTGAACCACTGTTAATTATAGTTTTATAAAAACCACCCTCCTAGACAATAACTATATGTCTTACAACTCCCACAGTATTTGTTTAAAGCAGCTATCAAACCAAACTTAAGGCGTAGTCCACTCTTTTTTTACTTGTATCTATTAAACTTGAATATGTTTGCATCGGCTTGCAATTTTTAAACTTAAGCTGTATGTAGTTGGTGTTTTATTAAAGGGATATTAATCTAAATTATACCAATTATACCAATCGTTTAACACAGAAGCTGGATAACTACCTATCCCAAGAACAAGCGGGGTTCAGAAAAGGGTACAGAACTGCAGACCACCTATTGACAATGAATATACTTCTAGAAAAGTCAAATGAATACAATTTTCCTGTATACATTGCGTTTGTAGATTTTCAGAAAGCCTTGGACTCTATAGAGATGTGGGCAGTAAGACGGGCTTTAAAAAACTGCAGAATCGATTACAGATATACCGACTTAATGGAAAACGTAGATCACCATGCAACGGCAACATATAAACTCCAAGACAACATCGAACAAATAAAACTGGAACGAGGAATACGACAAGGTGACAGCATATCGCCAAAACTATTTAATATCGTCCTCGAAGATATTTTCAAAAATCTAGATTGGAAAGAAAAAGGTGTCCACGTTAACGGCAAACACTTAAACTACTTACGTTATGCAGATGATGTAATTATAATAGCGCAAAACCTAGAAGACCTGCAACAAATGTTAAAGGAACTACATCTTGAATCACGAAACGTGGGGTTGAAAATCAACTGGGAGAAGATGAAAGCAATGTATCCAGGTGAAGAACATTTAAGACTAGAGGAAAAGGTCATAGAAAAATCGATAAATTTATATATCAAAACAGAACAACAGAAACTAGGAGAAGAGTGCAACAGTCTTGGGCAGCATTCGGAAAACTCAGCTTTATACTAAGAAATAGAAAAATACCTATATACCTAAAAAGTAAAGTATTTAATACGTGTATCTTGCCAGTAATGAGCTATGGAGCTGAAAACTGGATGATGTCTAAGAAAAATATGCATATATTAAGGGTGGCGCAACGCGCAATGGAGAGGTCTATGATGGGATTGACATTAAGAGACCGTAAAACTAATGAATACATCAGAGAAAGGATGAAAGTCATAGATATTGCAAGAAAATCCGGCTCCCTAAAATGGAGATATGCTGGCCATGTAGCACGAGGGGACAGAAACAGATGGAACAGACCGATGCAATGGAGGCCTTACACATTTAATCGACCATGAGGAATACCACCTAAGAGATGGGTTGATGATTTAAAACTCACAGCTGGACTAAATTGGATGCAGGTGTGGCAACAAATAGAGAACAATGGAAGATTCATGAAGAGGTGTATATCCAAAAATGGATTGGAAGCGCTAACGAAGAAGAAGAAGAAGAATCTAAATTATCCACTATTGCTCTGGACATAATATTAATTTATTTTTAAATAAAAAAACTGTTTTCTACTGGATTTAGCATATTTGGCATAATTTTAATATGATTATCAGTATAACAAAAATGGTCGAAATATCACTAACCATTAATATTGATTAATGTCTTTTAAAGGTCTAATAGATTACTTCAATGATATTTTTATAGAAAAGCGTTACTCATTTTGTTGCTTGTGTAATTTCATTTAGTCTAGACTCTAGATGAACAGCAACAAAAGAAAATTTATTGCAATAGCGGTGAGCCATAATGAATAGAGGCTTCTAAATAGTAAGATAAGTAGGTTTTTTAATCCGGTTGTTACAAAATAGAAAGGCCTTCTGCTGCGAATATTTGGTCAGCTGTAAACACGAATAGCGATTGGGATATTACTTAAAGGTGTTGACTGGTCAACTACATTGTGCTGTATATACTATAGGAATAATATATGTGAATAATTTCTACTCTGCATAATACCAACCCGGATTGATGTAGAGTGTCCGCACCAGAATAGACCAGCAATAAACAACAATACCTCTTGTTTTCGTATAAATACAAAGCTTAGCGTGATTTTCTGAAACAATGTAAGTTATTGTGAATAAATGATAAATAGTGGGAAGAATGCTTTGATAAATTAATAAATTGCATTTCCTCTTGAGCCGTAAATGTTCAGAAATAAAGAATCTAATTCAAAAGTTGGTATTTTTATGAAAATTTCTACAAAACCTAATGTAGTATTTACATGAATGTAATTCATTCTGAATTTTATATAGCAGTATATAACTGTAGAAGTAAAATACAATAAGCGGTACCTGTTTCTGCATAAATGCCATATAATGCCGCGAAGGATAATGTGGCATTTGATGATCTTATCGTAATATTAAAATAATAATGTATATAACAAAATCGTGCCATCTCTATATCTTGTTTCTTGAATCCTATTATTCACCTTTTATGGCGGTGGCTGCTACAGCTGACTTCACCTTCCATGCATTTTTAAGCAGGAACTTTTGCTTGAGATTTGTGTCTTTATTCTTTAAATTTTAAAGCTGTTGTAGTTACACGACGAGTTTATAACTTTGCAGATATATATTTTTCCTGTTTAATATTACTGTTTGACGTAAGGTAAAATTTCCGCAAAGTTTCTGCTGCTGCAGCTGCTAGTACACAATCGATTTTTGTTGTTAAGTAAATGAATAAGACATTGTATGTCCTAGAAATGTTGTGCGACATCCAACGATTCACTGCTAAGGCATTTCACAGACATGCGAGATTGGAACAGAACCTACTCCATTGTAGGTAATTAACAAGTCATTGGCCTATACATAGAAGAAGAAGAAGAGATATTGAAATTTAAGATTGGTATAAAGTACTCTGTACACAAGTTGAAATATAGTTTTTTATAGAATTATAATATCTGGTGTTTGGAAAAATGTTAGTCTAATGTAAGTTAGATTTCAACCGGAAAGTTTTCTGCGATTTGAATACATGAATTGTCAAAATTAAACGCCATAGTATACAAGTTAACTGTAAAAGCACACATTTTAGAAACACACTTCAACGGGAAAACTAACACACATGTTTTGTTTTAGCATTAAAAAAAATTGTGTATATTTCCTAGATCTGCGCAAACAAAAAAAAATTGTTTAAAACTTTTGTTAATGGTCAAGTATCGAGTTTTTCTGTTAAGTCGTTACGAAGCCCATGAGCTTGTATTTGGTTTTTGCATTTTTAAGGTTCTCATCATGTTGTCCCTAAATAGAAGCCCATGGGCTTTTTAACGCAAGCAGGTTTATTTTAAATAATATTTATTAGATTAATGAAAACATATTTTTATTTTAAATATTGACAAATTACAATTCCAAGAAGGGAATTCTTTATATTAGTAATTTTCACTTAGAACCTGTAGTATCAGAGCAATCTGAGTTACTAGTGAGAGAATTGTTGTTTTCGTCTTCATCCAATTCTTCTTTCTTTTGAGTTCCATAAGAATCCCAAATAATTACTGATGAAGTGTTACTAAAATAAGATCCTCTCTTGCAGAAAACAGTATCTATCCACGTCCATTGATCTGCTTCTGTTTACAGCAACTGCTTTACCACTGGGGATTGTTACTTTGGGAATTTTCTTTAAGCCACGCAAAAAAATCATAGGTGGGAGCATGCGTCCATCCAATGATATAGTCAAACAGGCAGTGTATGGATTTTTTCTGAACCCTGTATCTGCACCATCAACATTTCTGCTCCCAACAAAATGAAGAGTGCAATCGCTTGCCATGTCAAAGTAACATGGAGTTTAATCCATATTAAAACACAAACACATGTCATTTTGCTGTAATTTACTTGAATTAAGTATTGGATTACTGGTTCCTGCATTTCCTTTGGATGTCGATTATCCAGTTGTCCATGATGAGTTCTTTTACGAGATCTAATCCGATGTCTCCTGGTCCATCAAAATAAGAACTTGTTACATACTTTAAAAGCAGGTGGTATTTTAAGGCCAAATTCTGGTGAGAAAATATAGTTTCGCAATGTGTTATACGTAATTGATCGGTGATTATTTCGTCTTATTTTGAAAAATTCAAATAGTTTTTTCTCAATTTCAGGTTAAAACACGTTCCTTCCTGCGACCTCAAGATGTTTGTGCTTGTGTTTTTTAACCAGCTTCAATAATTCTGCTTCTTGTTGCAACCAACGGCGAAGATTTTTCAATGTCTGTTGCGATATCGAATTTTAGCTTTCCTCCGCTTTTAAACGTGTCACATACTGTAGTTTTTCCTGGATCTACGATTCTCGTTTACTAGGTTATTATTATTTTTTTAGGGTTAAATATTCTGACGAGTAAAGACGCGCATGAGCAGTTCACATCTATTGCAATGACATCTCGGACATATCTTGCACCATGCGCAGAGCGCTGATAAATGTTACAAGGAAGCGTGTAAGCGCCCCAAGTAAAGGACCACGGGATTCTATTTGGAAAACAAAATCCAAATATAGACCCACATGGGTTTATATTTGGGTTGGTCTCAACGGAAAAACATGGTACCAACCGACTACTTTATTGTAATAAACTCTAGCAGGGTATTTAAACTAAGCAGATAAATTTAAAAAAAACGCAGTTAGTGTTAATCATTAGAACCTTTGTAATACTGTATCAGACTTCCCTCCAAAACGATGAATGCAGACACTAACGCTGCAAGTAGTACCAATAATTAGTGCTTCATTAAGTTAGTGACGCAAATAGCAAAACAATAAACAAAAACGTAACTGAGAAAATTGTGTAAAAATTTTTACTGAAAGCATTGTTAACGAAATCAATTTTAATTGAGTGTTCCTTAAGAGGTTATTAAAGTGGACGACCTTTCGCTTGTGGTTTTTTAACTAGCAGACAATGTAGAAACTATGTGTTTTTCGGAAAGTCGGAAAGTCATAAATAATAATAATAATAAAATGATAATGCACAAATTCGGGAAAATAAACCTATTTATGATATATATGGACTGAATTTACTTAAATTGTTTCACCATGTTACCAATTATCATCCTGTAAGAAGATAATGGGCACAATCCCAATATCTAAATTTATTTTGTCGTATATTATGTCTTTTACACTGGCTATAGTTCGTTTTCCATCGTTCAGGTAAACGGCTCAAAACCTAGGCAAAACGGGAAAAGGAAGATAATAGTTAGTCGATGTAAAAATGTATATTATACGTAATGTCTTTTACATTTGCTGCAGTTCGTTTTCCGTCCTTTTGATATATGGGTCGTAGGACAAACAGGAAAACGAATGCTTCTCGATGTAGAAGATATGTTTCATTTTGGATAACCAGGTTAGTTTAGAATAGCATTAGTGCTATAAGCAATAAATTAGCAAACATAACCATAAAATAAAAAAATTTAACGCAAAATTAACTGCACGTATCACCAACAATAGGCGATGGAAAGGATTAATAGCTTTTTAAGCTTGCATGTAATTACATGGCAACTAACTGCTGAATGAAATTGTACCGTCATTCGTTTCCAGTAAGGAAAACGTTTAGCTATGGGAATAGATAAAGCCCAGACGGAGCTGAATAAAGTGGATGTCGTAATAAAATCCATTGTTTTGCGATGGGAACGACACTTGTATGAGAATATCCACTGTATTGTTGAAAATTGACTTCTCTTCGCTAAATCTATTTTCCTTTTGTATATATTCTTGTCCAAGTATCCACACTAGTAGTACAGCCCTCTTTTGCTTTCGTTGAATCCTTTACAATACACTATTATCAGTACCTCGAAATCATTTCAGAAAAATGATATCATTACTTTATACCTATAGATAGTGCGTTCTGTGGTGGCAGATAATTGAATATTTCCATTGTTTATATCGCTGTTTTGCTATTGATGTATAACGTTGAACCCAAACATTCTTTTTAAAACGGTCCAAATACTGTTGGATAATTTTGCATTCCAATACGTTTTCGATCAATTGGTAGCAAACGCCACTTTGTCGATAGATTCCTTATACGTAATTCTTTAGCTATGATATGCTTATATCCTTAGGAATTTCCGAAATCTTTAATCGGCGATCGTTCCAAGCCATCATGGATAATGTCAATAGATCTGGTGTTGTCACCCATTGCTTAGGAGTGTTTTCAGGTTTATGTGTCAATTTGTTTCGAAGATTTGTAGAAGTCGATAAAATCTGGTGCATTTAGAGAATTGCGACAACCACCCAACAGGCTGTCCTCTTCGATGATTTGCGACTTCCGCCCTGAAGGGGCTGCTTCGAAAACAGTGGCTAAATATTAGTTAAGATCTTTTGTCAATAAAGGAGCAGATTTCCCTACTGTAGTTCCTATATCGAGCTAAATCTCTTTCATCTAACACAATAATATTTAATTTCAGCGAAATACTTGTAGGTATTAAAAATAACTATTTGACAGAATTCCTCGACATTTTATAGTTGATTATACAGGGTGACTCAAAAGATGGCCCAAACTTAAGGGTGTGATGATGCTACACGAAGCAATAAATGTTAATAAACCCATGTCTTAGTCGCAACCGTTATCAGTTACAGAGAAAAAATACTTTAATCGCTGCTTCCTGAAATTAATTTTTAATTTGCAAAACCACCATTACTGATATGTAATTGCTATGGCCCTGCAATCGCGAATTTCTGTAATGAACAACGCGCGAGTTTTGTCCCAAAGACGAACGATTGGATAAATTTTTCAAGGCGGATATTCAAGAGAGTTCCCATTTATAATTCAGTTAACATCTGTAATCCAGAAACACAAGTTTTACATTTCAGAGGCTTTAGAGTTTTATTTAGTTGTTAATTTGTTTAGCTTTTTAGCATATTTTGAAATGTTTCTGAAATTTTAAAATGTACGTTTGTTGCTGTTTTATTATTTAGGGTTCAACAGAACACTAACTTGGCACTAATTGGGCAGTCAAATTGTTTGTTCTTATTTTGCCATTTCTGTATTTGGTCGATTTTTCTTAATTTGAACTATTAAAGAGAACTAAATAGGTCTGGTATTGTTGCTTCCACTTACTATTTCACTGGACGTTATGGGGTGAATATAAATATGTTATAGAAGGGTACAATTTAATATGAGGCCCATTTTAGAAGCTGTCCGAACTAAAAAGTAACATTTTTTTACGGTTGCTCACTATGGTGGTTATTTAAAGTTTATAATTTCTCGATTAAATAATTTTGAACTTCAGTAATTTTTCAAAATTAGACAAAATGGAAATAAACATACATATTTTTATAAAATTTTTTAGTTTCATAAAATGTTTATCAGCAATCAGATTACATTATATTCTATGAGCTAATTTAATTTTTGTAGTTATTGACGGGAAGAGATACACGCCCATCGCTTATTCCTTCAGGAAGGTGGGATTGTTATATTATTCAGTTAGGTCGCGGAACCATTTTCGTCTTAATATTCTGTGTTCAGGTAACAAAGCTAACGGTAGAACCAAATCATTAGACTGTTCTGTAAGACGGTCCTTTCGATCCTTTATTATGTCTTGCACAAAAGGTATGTTGGTGTCTATGTATAGCGTGTGGCTGGACGTGTACCAAGGAGCACACCAGGTATATATAAGATTTCTTGGAGTTTTCGATTGAAATATCCCATCCGCGTTTTCAGGAAGCTGGGGTTGTATTATTATTTCGTTTGGCAGCAAAGCCATTTTGATCTTAATCGTTTGTGTTCAGATTGCTGAGTTAACGGTAGAACCATACCACTACGATGTCCTATGCTTCCATTCGTAGATCCATATAGGGCGTATAATTGTTTTATATAGAAGTATCTCCTTCTCTGGAAGAAAACGTGGTTTCCACCCTAACAGTCAGTATATGTTTCTCATTAAATGTTGTTTCCATGTTAGTCTTCTCTGTATGTACAGACCCAGATCTTTAACTGATGTAGTATGAGGGATATTAATATTATTAATGGTAACCGATGGACATTGCTGTCTGCGTGTGGTAAATAAAGCATGAGCAATTTTTGTTCCGTTAACCTTAATCTTTTAATTTTGGAGCCAGGTTGCTATCCGGTTGAGGATTCTTTGTAAAATATTCCATGCCGTTTGAGGGTCCTTACCACAAGCAATGAAAGCTGTAGCATTGGCAAATGTATCAATGACTGCATCCCGCATTTGCGATATGTCGGCAGTGGAAGAAGATACAATAATGGTCCCAAAACACCGTCTTGGGGGACGCTAGCAGTAATTGACTGAAGCTGCGAATGATTTCCAATTGTTGTTGTTTGAAATTAACGGTTTGACAAGTATGACTTGACTAAGAAGTAATATTGATATGGTAAAATATTTTTTAGTTTAAAGAGGAGCCCGTTATGTCATACGCCTCACTAACATTTAGAAACACCACTGAACAGTAGATGTTGTTTTCTAAGAGTTTTTATACTGCATTGTATTTTTATTTTTGTTTACTAAAATTCGTTTTCCTTAAACATTTCTTCAAAGGCGTTTAAAATAAGAAAAAACATATAGTAAAGATCCTAAGAGAATAAAATCTAACAAATGTTGTAAAGTCTACAACATTTGTTACAGTTACTCTACTCTTTTTCTCTCCATCCGCTTGATTAGCGCCTAGGTATGCCTTCTGGTACCCACAATTCTTATATCTTTTTTTATCTTCCCATTTCTGTATTTCTTGCCCGTAAAGCCTCTTCTATTCCCTCAAGCCAATTCTTACGTGGTCCTTCCTCCTACAAAAAATATTTATATTTGAATGTATGACTTGAGATACACAAAAATCTCCGTATAAGTTTCTGAAGGTCTTTCACGCTTGGTAAAAGTTAGCATTTAAACGATTCGACAGACCTGAACATATATACAGATTGGCCTACCCAAAACACGAACACGTCAAACTAATTTGCCAGGGCGACACGTAATAGGACTATTTCGGTTCACCTATCTTCAACCCCAAAATTGGGATGACTGTTATCCTAAAAATTTTTAAAGGTCAGGGGTATCAAACGAGCTTCCATTTGAAAGCTCGATGAATTTGGTTTATAGGATTGTTTTTATTTTTGCATTCCGAGCATTAATTTCGCGGATATGCAGTTCACAGTTTGACGGTAGTAAATGTTCGAAATGAGCACCATTCACTTCCATACAGTAATAAAGATTCGGTTCAAATATCGCCGCATATTCTAAAGCATTTGTGGAGTGATTAGACGGCATTCGTTGATTATACGTTGTCGTAAATCTGGTAAAGACTCGAGCTGATTTCGTAAATTTTACGTTTTAAAAGACCCCATAAAACGAAATCTAGCTAAGATAATCTAGCAACCGTTCAGGCCAATCAATAGCGCCTCTTCTTCCAATCCGTTGAAACCTTCAATCCAAATACTGTCGAACAATTAGTGCATAATGCGGAGAAGCTCCGTCCTGTTGGAATATCAAATGATCTTCTAGGTAATGATCATAAGTCTCTATAATATCAGTTAACATTGAATCAATGTTGTCTTGTAACAATTTCAAGTACATCTGATCAGTTAAATTACCAAATAAGAAAAGGGTCAACGGGACTATTACAAAAAATGTAAGTCCCAACATTTTTTTTTTTTGATGTGTTGGATATATGTTTCGTGAAATATCCTTGTATTAGACTCTGACCAAGAGCGACAATTATGGAGATTAACTTTAACATTTACGAAAAAAACTGCATTCGACGGAAAAACAGACGCTAAAAAGAAAATGCTGATTATTTATTTTCCGTTCACTTATAATCTCACAAAATTGCAAAGTCGTTTTCATTGAGTTCTTGTAGCAAATGAATCTTTTAAGGACAAAATTATTAAAACTCGATACAATAGCCGTTTGCCTTGTACTCAACGTACGATCGACAACAAAATGGCCTAGAAGCTCATTTTCCACCGCTCCATTTCTTATCGAATTTTCAGAATTTCGCTTTTTATTTGCGACAGACCCGGTCTCCGAAATTTTCTCACTAACGCTAAGAATTATTTCACCTCTTTCTGAAACCGAGTAAACTATTTTAAATGATGAAAGGAAACTAAAGCATCTACGAAATACGTCGTGACGCTGATGTAAAGAATAAACGTTCAGATTTTCACTCCAAGGTATGGTAAACCAGTGCCGTCTGATCATTCCATAAATGCTCCAAAACTTCTACTACCCTGAAATTTTGGATTACATTTCCGCAGGAACTAATGCTCGAAATCTAAAACTAAAAATACTAGTGTAAATCATGTCTTCTGATACCCCTTGTTATTTAAAACTTTTAGTGTGAAATTTACCTCAATTTTGGTGTTGAAGAAAGGTGAACGGAAATAATAGTATTACATGCCCCACTGGCAAATTAATTTAACGTCTTCAGGCGTTTCTTAAAGAATTGGAATTTAGTCTCCCAAAACGCCTGATGCGTTTCCAGTTCTGTATAAATTATTACAAGATATTTCACAAATACAAGACACGGTTTTAAAGGGGTTTAGCTATCACTGCATTTAAGTTTGCAAGCCATATCTACAAAAACTGACAATATTAATTTCATCAAAGTAACAAAGTCTGTAAAAGTGCCATCAGACGCCTAATACACATGTCATACAATTTTTTCATATCACAAAGATATGTTTTCAAATGTAGAATATGAAGACGAATTCGTTAACTTTTGCAAATATTATATAGTTTGTTATAACTGATCAAATGTAAAAGGTTAGTTTAAATCTAAGGATCCGTACTTAATTTTAGGGTAAAATGCATTATAGTTTGTATTTATTATATATTAGAAACATGTTTTAATATGAAGGTAACGTACAGTGTGAATTTTCTTAAATTCTGTCCTTCTTCTTCTTCTTTATCTTTCCCTAGGCACAGCCTAATTTACTTCGACCTTTACGGAGGTGTTTCCATTGACGAGGACTGGTTTTATTTTTGGTGGTCTTCCTACTTCCACCATTCCTTGCGGCCTCTGATATCATGCTATTGTTGGTAATCTGTTATCCTGCATTGCTCTACGTGCTGGTTCCATTATTTTCTTTTATCTTTAATAAATTTGGCGATACCTTCATTCCACATCCTCTTCTTATTTCTTCGCTAGCTACTCTATCTCTTAGTGTATGACTAGTGATCGACATTAGTGTAGACATTTCCGTTACTCTTGCTAGCTATTTTATCTTAGATAATCGCGTCCTAAACCTAAACCTTCTTAACCCTTGTCCGGGCAAGACATTTTACTTATACAAAAGGGCAAGGTGTGTCTGTCGGACACCTATTTCTATTTACTCATTTTTTAGAAGTTTCGCGGTAATTTCCTTAAAGAGTAAGTATATAGGCAATAGAACAATATATTCAATAAACAAATAAAAGTTTTTATTACATCTAGTCCAAATTAGTTATAAAAAAATAGGAAGTATTAAGTAGAAAAGTATAATGACTAATCTTTTTTTAAACAACTATTGCAAATCCTTTTTACATGGCAATGTTCATTGCATAGATTTTTTTGCAAACGTCACATGTTTGCTTTTGTATTCGTGATTTTTTGCAGAATACTCGTGGCATCGCCTCTTTTTAGGAGGGCTTCTAGTAGCCTCATCGGGATTATCCTCATCTTACGGATGAAATAACTGCATGACCTGTTGTATCTCTTTATGTATGCC
The DNA here is from genome assembly GCA_014611495.1 of Limonius californicus. NCBI lineage: Eukaryota > Metazoa > Arthropoda > Insecta > Coleoptera > Elateridae > Limonius > Limonius californicus. Next base: position 47,751 of record JABXWE010003493.1, read on the forward strand.
ATGTGTATTTCACCGCTGAATATGTGGCGCTATATGATTTTCCGCTATTGAAACAAGGAAGAGTCGTCTCTTTTCGTGTTTGCCTTTATTCCAATCAGGATATAAATGAAGCCATACTACATAAGCAGCAACTCCTGCCACATCTATCATGTTCATAAAGAAGGCAAATGGCCATCTATTTGTTCGTCTTTTACACATGTAGGCATGTAGTAGCTGATCTAGTGTGTCAACGCCACATTTTGTATCATTATATTTTAGTATGATTTCGGGTTTGCCTATTTCTTCATCTAGATCAGGTGAATCGTGCATTGTAGACAGCAATATAACAGCCTTGCATGGTTTTGGAACATACGAAACTAAAGTGGTATTCTTAGTAAATCCAAACACAGACGATTTTTCTTTGCGGTCTTTACTAGCTTGAAATTCTCTTGGTATGAATGTCTCATTTTTTCTGACGCTTCCCACTGAAGTGAGGCCATTTGCTAATAATGTACCTATTTACCAAATTCAAATCCGTAAAGTAATTGTCGAAAGTAACATTTCTATTAGATCTCAACTAAGGTTCAGTAAGATACTGAACTACATTGGAACCCAAGCCTCTAGCTATTTGATTGCCTTTCTTACCTGTGAGGCGTAAAAATAAAACATAATAATAAATAAGTGGACGCGACTGCCTCCCTGGACTTTCCCATACTGGAAACTGTTCATATCATCTTTATTCAACAGTAGAGTTATTTTCCTCAAAACGGTTGTTCAAGTGCTATCCTAAAACCTTGCCTCGTAACGAACAGACTTACAAGGTTTGTAAGAAGTTCCGCCAAATATCTGCGGTGCCCCTTAATTTCCTTTTAATATGCAACCAGGCATACTTCATTCTCTACTACTATATACGTCGCGCGGTCTAACTAGTACCGATCGCTGTTGCTACCGAGGTAAAATTTTCCAAGTCCCTGGAAATTATATTTTGTAGGGCATAAAAGATCGATTTTTTTATTTTCGCGGAAAAAGATTCTTTGACGCAAACAAATAACAACCGTTAGAATAAAAAAAATATTTTTCTAAAAAAGAGGGGGGAGGGGGTCGGTGCGCTTACATATATCCACGAGTGTAATATTTCTTTGCATATTCATATGCTCCATTACGTACTGAGCGATTCAGTGAAAACCCCAGCTTCCTATCTTTTTTTGTTTATTAATTAAAGCAGTTTGAAGTTTCAAACTTCCAAGCTTCGTAGAGGGCGCCACAGGAAAATTACGGAGTTCTTCAAAAAATATATCGATAGCCCCTTGCCAGGTCTGTCGACATATGAAGTTTAAAAAAATTCCCTGGAGCAGTTTTTGAGAAATAATTTTTTGAAAATTTCCAAAATTTTGAAAATTCGTAATTTAGGCCCCTTATAATTTTTCAAAAAACTTTTTATATCACCTCATTTTACCCTTCATATACTATTCAGAAAATAAAAATCATTTGAATCGATTCATCCGTTTTCGAGTAATTGGGCGTTAAACTCAAAATTTTCAAAAAATCATAGCGCCCTTCAGTTTAAAGCTAGCGAGTTCGGCAAAAAACTAACAGATTTGTCTTATGACCCTCTATCGTTATCCGTGATAAAAGTTTCAAAATTTTAATCACGAAAAAAGTGATACCAAAAAAACATGCGTAACTTCCGCTTCCGGTTTCGGATTTTTTTGAAAAGCTTATTTTTTCGATGAATTTTCGATACACCCCCGCATTCCAAAGCGCATCAAAATCGGAACAATACTTTCGGCTGTAGGAGCGTCACATACGTACATACGTACGTACATACGTACGTACCCACCCACAGACAGACATTTTTTAAAAACCACTTTTTTGGGTTCCTAGAGACCCAAAACGGATATATCCGTTAAAATCTCGATTTCGAAAATTTTCATGATTTCAATACTTACCCTATACCTATAAGGTATGGGAAAGTAATACCCTATACCTATAAGGTATGGGAAAGTAAAAAGATTATTATAGAAATACCACTACTTACCTACATATGGAAGTCCTTTCAGTGGGTAATAGTTAGAAGAATCACAGGCCCACCATATTTTCATACCATATTTATCAGGTTTAGATGGCATGTACTGTTTGAAAGGGAATCTGCCTCGGAATGGTACAAGTTGCTCGTCGATTGTTATATTCTCGCCGGGTAGGTAGTGTTTAGTCAAATTGTTATCTAATTTGTCAAAGATGTCCCGAATTGCTGCTAGTTGGTCTTTTTTGCGGCGTTCAGAACGCATTGATTTATCGTCAAACCTAATAAATCGCAGCAGCAGTTTAAATCTTTTTACGCCAATAGTAGTGCGAAATATCGGGGGTCCATATAGCTTATTCCATAAAACATCGCAGTTTCCTATGGTTTGCTTTCAAATTTCCAGCAGAAATCAGCAAACCAAGAAAAGCGTAAATTTTAGTTGCATTGGTAACTCTCCATTTATCCGGAAGTACACGATTCGCCTCTTGATTCGTGTATTTTACAATAGTATTTACAATATTATCACTTATATATAACATAAAGGAATCTAAAGGTTCCTCTATAATTTTTCCTGGTGGTAAATATACTTTCTGTAGTGAAGATCTTATGATGTTACGAGCTGGAGTTCGTCCGTTAGGATAGGGAATTGTCGACCATTGAGTACCATCTTTAGAAGTCAACACTTTACTTTGTTCGTGAGTATCAGTAATGTCACTAACGCTAATGCCTGAATTTTCATCCCCATCGAGTTCTGGCTCATCTTGGATATCTTCAGCTTCACTAGCCTCAAATTCATGATTACTTTCAGAATCCGACTCCTAGTCACTAAATCTATCTACTCCACAGTTGTCAGATTCAAAATCAGATAAATGGTCTTCTAATTCTTTTTCACTTAGCAGCCTTTTACTCATATTTGAGAGTCTAGAATGTTGATAATATAAGGCATAAAATAAAACTTTGTAGACCAAACACGTGCACTTACAACTATAAACAAATGTTCACTGAAGATACAACACGTGCAATTACAGTGATAAAATGCAACCAAATTAGCATGCGCAGAACGATAGTGTCCGAGGGACACACCTGCCCGTCTGTGTTACAATTCAGAAACATCTAAATAACGTAAACTGGTAAAAAATAAGTTAGTTTAGGAATACCTAGAGGGATAGTCTTATATTCTCGACCGTTTTCAAAATGTACAAGAAAAATAGATGCTATGTGTCTGTCGGACACCTTGCCCGGATAAGGGTTAAGGCAGCCCATGCAGATCTCTTTTTCGAAGATGTTGAACTTTTATAGAATTCCGCCACGTTTGTTAATCAAATCAAATACCGAAATGTTACACACTGTATGGTTTAACAAAAACATACATTATATTTTCCACCGTCAACACTTCTTTCTCATGTTGTATAGTACCTTCTATTTGGTTCTATAATATTAGGGAAGCTAAGCGATCTGTGAAGAGCATCCATTTAAAAAGAAGGGCAGTGTGTTTTATTGGTAAATGCTTCACTTTTTAATGAACTTCTTTGTAGTTTTTTTAGCAAACGGAATACACAGAATTTAAGAAAAAAGGCCTAAGTGTGATTAAAATTTGCATTTAAATTACCATTTTTACGGAAAATACAAAAATCGTTGTCGAAGTAGAATTCAATGTGAAATATTTCAAAGCTAATAAAGGTTGCCTATCAGGTAGATGAATTGTGTATGTTGGAAGCCACTGTTATGAGTAATCAAATGATAAATGAACACTGAATACAAATAAATGAAATGAAAAATATTCACTTAAATGATCACAGTGATTGCACGTCTGGATGCACTTTGCCAGTAGTTTCGATTGCTTTGTTAATTACTGGAAAAGCTAACGGCAAACATACGCGACGGTTACGCGGGCGTGTATTTCAAAATTGCTATCACTTTGAGCACATTTTGCATTGCTGAAGCAGATAATACTACATGAAAAACGATAAATCTTCACAGCAAGTGTCGTACCCGCAAAAGGGCAATTTTTATTTAAGTACATCTATAAAATAGACGTTTAACTGTAAAGTACAGGCAATACATTTACCGCAGCTGGTATCGTTAAAGCGCTTGGCAATAATATAAACGAATTTCATTTTATCTTCCATTTACTAAAAGCTGTTGAATTTACCGAGATCGTAATAGCTAAGCGCTATTAAAGTGTTTTAATAATTACACTCCCATCGGATATAATTCAAATTTCAAGTGGCTTCATGTATCTTCTGATTTTGATAAGATTTTGATTAAATCGGAATACGGTTTTACAACCCATTCAGAAAAGCTATTGAATGCAAAGGTTGATTATTTTTTGTTTAACGTCGCAATAAACAAAAAATGGGGGTTTTATTTCCACAGTGATACGAAAAAATCTTGAATATTTTAATAACCACTGCTATAGAGTGACTTTAGAGCACTTGAGGGATACATCTTAAACTGGAAACTTGTTATTGGAAAATCTTACCGAGTTGAAAAAAGAAATACGAATTGTTTCGCTTTTTCGCAAATATGAACCCAGCGGACAATAAAAATTCAGGGAATTAGGGGTAATTCCCACGATGCGTATTTTAATGATGGCGTGAACAGAAATTTTTCCTTTCCGCTTTCACTGCCTCATTATTAAAATAATTTCAGAAAGGCACGAAATCCCAGAGGAGCTGTCTGCTCGCAATTGTCAATTTTCCATCGATACAAAAGGACGACATTCAATTATCTATTTTGTGGCAACTTAAATTATTACATAATTTATGTCAAACGAAAGGGAAAGTTTCTAATTTTATTATATTACAAAAATTTTAACTGCGATATTTTATAATTTATAATTTATCCTATTAGCATTTCAAGCAAGGAGTTATCCACTGACCAAAATTCCAGTACTATGTACTACCACGCAGGATTATGCAGTCTTTCAAAATGGAAATTAGTATGGTTATAAGTAATAATTTACATGACATTAAAAAAACAACGGGTTTAAATCTCGGAATTTTCAAATTTATTAAAGAACTTTTCGATCAGATTTCTAAAATCCCGGTGTCAATATCGGATTTTTTAATATTTTTTGGAATTTTAAACTTTTGCCTGGTAATTGGAGTAGAAATAATTAGATAATAATCTGTCACCAGACCGCGTGCCATCACCAGAATGCGCATCAGGAAACAGCAGTAGCGGAACCTCAACTTACATTGCATACCTGAACCGATTTCACTACACAAACGGCCAATTTTTGGTAAGACACAAAAACTAAACGATAATTGGTGTAGTTAAATTCCAAAAATAACTATTTTTATACATGGGTGAGTAAAAATTGCGAAATGTGGAACACACACAACAACAAACAAACGAACAAAAATGAACAAAAAGACGCTGCTGAAATGGTGTTGCGCAAATACATCACTATCACATGACAGGTTATTCTCTAATTATTTCTATTTTATCAACATCATTCTCAAACATTTTGGCTTTTACTAGCAGAATCTCGCTTTAATATCGAGAATTCGCGCGTCGGTCTTTCTAGTCGGAATTTACCATATAAAGCTCGGATTCTCTTACTTTGAAATCGAAATTTCTGATGCTGGTCTTTACATTTCTGAAATGCTGTTTCGAAAAATCCGACTTTTAGGATTGGATTTTTCTCACAAAAATATTAATATCAATTTCAAAACCACCGAAATTATAGAAATATGCGGCCATTTTTAAAAGTTTTCGTATTTGTTCTTGAAGTTTCCGACACCAACCTTGGAATAATTGATTTTGTTGCTTTCACTTATTTGGCATAATTTATTGTAACCACATGAGTGCAGCCGCTGGGTTTCCTAAAAATAAGGACGGCATTCTCTTTGTAATATGATCAGGGTAGATGCCACCTTTACTGGTCACAAAATGTGTGGTGACCAGTGAGTTGAAATTTTTCACTCTTCAAAGCAAGTCAGTTTCGACTCGCAACATTAAAAATAGTTAAAATAAAATACTTTATAAATAACAAGTTGTGTTTAATTGAAAACTACAACACTGTG
>JABXWE010003495.1:0-14829 GCA_014611495.1 Limonius californicus
CAGGCAAGTATTTCTACAATCCACATTATTTTATGATTCCATGTTATTTTCGCAAAGAATAAAATGGGATTTTCACATATTTAGCATAAACAGGCTGTGAAAAGTTAAAAAAGTTAATAAAAAAATCCTTCATTTCCAACGTTCTTAATCAATGTTAGATTTACAAGAGAGGTTATGTATGCTCCCCAAGAAGCTTCGACATAGGTTCATGGGAATATCAAACGTTTGTCAATTTAACGTATTGAGAAACGTCAGTGAATATAGATGGCGCAAATAAATTTACCAATAACCGGCGTAAACGGGATAACTTTATCAGTGGATGTGTGTTTAGAGGAAAGGAACTACATTTGAGATAGGCGCCTCATTTGATATAGCAGTCAAATTTCTTTGGTAATGAATTCTCATCTAGCGGCACGACCAGAACGTTTTGAAAAGAACCACATAATGGTAGAGATACCTATACTATTCGTGTTGGTCTACTTGTTTACATGCAGTGACTAATTCCGACGCATTTTGTGTTTTTTGTGGTAGTTCAAAGAATCGTATAAATAAAATCAACGTGAGGTGATCAGAATAGTTTCTAATTCATTACTTCTTACTGGAGTATTGATTAATGTTCTCATTTATATAATTTCCGAGTTCTATTGTACATAATCTAAACAACTCGCTGTCAATTTTGAGAGACTCAATTTGAGACGTATCTTAAATTAGGACCCAAACGGAAACTTCGTTTTTTGCCTTTGTAGGTGCCAAGGAAACGTAAAAAGTGGAACTCCAATAATATGAGAAAGGCTGTTAGCAGTGTGAGAAATAAGGAGATGGGATATTTAAAGGTCTCAAACGTTTTTGTGGTACCTAAATGAACTTTAGAAAGACATTATAGTCTGCTAAGAATCCAAAAGAACTTATTAGCTTGTCAATAGGTAGGAAGTCTGTTCTTCCTCCTGAGCTCGAAAAGGAGTTCGTCCAGTACGCATTAGCTATGGAGGAGCGTTTTTTTGGTCGGGAGCACGCGATATCCAGAAATTAGCATTTCAGTTGGCAATTAGAAATGGAATAACTCGTCCATTTAATAATGCAAATCAAAGTTGAGCAGGGCAAAAATGGCTGCGACTATTTTTGAAAAGAAATCATCGTCTTTCCACGAGATCTTCGCTTTGAAAAGACACCATCGTCTTTCGATGAGATCTCCTGGAATGTCAGCTGCTAGGATCGAATCTTTTACATTCGAAAATGTATTACAATGTTTCGATCTGTATGAGCCAGAGCTAAATAAAATTTAAAATCCTTCACAGAGGGTGTTCAATGTCAATGAAACCGGTATTACTGTAGTACAGCACAAGTATAGTAAGGTTATCTTTATGAAAGGAAAAAAAAAACAAATTTCGTCACTGACATCAGCGGAAAGGGGAAAAATAGTAACTGTAATTACTTGTATGAATGCTTCGGGTGCGTATATACTACCGCTAATTATTATCTTCAGATAAACCATGAATGCAAAATTGATGTTGGGAGCTCCAACCGAGGTAATTGCGGTTTGCTATGTATCTAGCTGGGTACCGTTAGACATTTTTACTAAATGGCTTGAACATTTCATTAGGTTTACGAAACCCAGTACCTCCAATCTAATCCTACTTGTATTAAACGTCATTTTTCACATGCAAGAAACATTGAACTCATAGATTTGGCCAAACAAAATCATGTAACAATTATTTGTCTTCCACCGTATTCGACACACAAAATGCAGCCGTTAGATGTTGCTATTATGTCCCCATATAAAAATCATTATGCTTAGAAGATAAAGAATTTGGCTTTGGCTATTTGCTAAAGCTTACAATAGATCTGCTACAGTGGAAACATCAAGCAATGGTTTTAGAAAATTGGGATTGGTGCTTGACATATTTTTCAAGATCACGGTTTTGGTGTTCATCAAGAAGTGACGCATGAGTCAAATTCGGAAGCAGATGATCCAGTCAATGAAACAGGTGAGAAAATAAACTATTCAAAAATGCATAGGGATATTGCAGTGTAAGTCATTTAAAGGCAACACCAATTGCATTTATAATAAATACTTAACAAACAACAAAATGTAACGTCTTTTTAGTAATGAACATGAAAATTACAACAAAGGTACGTTTAAAGAAGAAATTTAACAATATTATAATGAAAATCGTTATTGTCTCCTTTCATTTAACTTATATTTATTAAATTCTAATACCGCGTCGCACCTCCTCTGGCAGTAATAACTGCTCTGCACTTGCTGGCATACTCTCAATGCAATTATCACTATGTTTTTGTGGAATTTAGCTGAAATTAGCTGTTGCACAGTAGTAGGCGTTGGATTACGATGATTCAGCTATCTCTGCAGAAGGTCCCATGCATGCCCGATGGGGTTAAGGTCTGGAGCGGAGGAAGAGCAAGATGGTTTATTTCCTCATCTCGAAACATCTCTAAAACAACCTGAGCACGATGCGGCCTTGCGTTATCGTCACGAAAAACAAAATATTCCCGTCCAACAGCGTTGCGACGGTTCAGTACATGGTCCATAATGATCTCTTGGGCATAACGTTGGTCCGCGAGTGTACCATTAAAGATATGGAGGTCAGTACGCCATCCTAAAGAAATTCCAACCCATACAATAAGAACACCACCACCCAAAGGCAACGACCGGTTGGGTATACTGAGGTAAGGTACGATGTCCGGCACTACGATGTACTCTTTGACGCCGGCTATCATTGCTGAGACAATATCTGGACTCGTCCGAAAACAGTATATCATCCCACGGTGTCGCTTCTTGAAGCCTACGTCTTGACCACTCCACCCGGTGTCTTCGTTGATCCACAGTTCTTGCAGGACATCTCAGGGGGCGGTATATAATGCAAATCCTACCTCAAACAATCGATTTCTCACAGTTTGGCCGGAGACTCGATTTCCTATGGCATTCTGGAACACTTGCTGTAGATGTCTAGCAGTTGAAAAGGGATGCATTCTTGCATTAATTACCAGAAGTCGATCCTCAGGAGGTGTTGTGATGCGAAAAGATCCACTTCCAGGTCTTCTTGCAGCCGTACCTGTTTCTCTAAAGCGCGAAAGGACACGTGAAATTACGCTCTGTATGGTTCTTAACATATCAGCAATGTCGACCTGGCGATCTCCTCTTTGGTGCATAGCAAGGGCTAAATTTCGTTGTTCTATTGTTAAATGGTTTCTTTGCTTTGTTGTTTATTATTAAAAAAACAAATGTAGGTAACACACGAATAAAAAAACAATGAACAAATTAAACACTTGCAATTGGATTCGATTGTTTTTTAACATCAAACATTGCCGCTTGCTCTAATTATCAATAATAGACGACTATTAGCCGCTAAATACAAACACATATGCGTTATATTCATCATCATCATCATTGACAGCCTTTTCGTCCCACTGCTGGGTATCGGCCTCTTCTCTGCCACATGTTTCTCCTCGGCGCTCAGATAGAAACACGGGGGACTTACAGTTTAACGTCGAATCGAATTTAGCATTAGATCACACGGTTGCATGCCGGATTGGGAAATTGTGTATGGTGGGTTGCAGACACGATTTTTATAAATCTGCAGAGTAATGCTTAGGTTTCGAACCCAAGCCAGAATCGACGTTTTACTCACAAAGCAAGCGCTCTACTAACTGAGCTAACCACCACACTCTGCTTTATATTACAATATCTATATCCATTTTTGAGTGGTTTATATCAGGAAAATAATAATGAAGGAACAAATGACACAAATGAAAATTTCCGAATTCGCTCCCGCAACTACTTCCGTACGAGAGCAACGAATGCCTAATTTTTTTCTTCTTAAGGAAGTATTTTTATACTAAGGTATGTTTGATCTGATCGGTTCCATTTGATCTCAGGAAGCTGCGTTAAGCTGTGGCCTTTACTTTCAGGACACCGTGTATATTTAATTAAATAGGTATTATTTTATGAATCTAAAGTCCATCTTATAAACAAGGGTGCGCAGTATTCATTACCGCCCTATATACAGTGTCTCAAATTGAGCAGGATAGCATTGGGATCACCGAATCAGTAAGAAATAAAACAGCTTTTCACTGGGAGCAAAGAAGTACACTTATGAGCAGTGGGGGCTTGTACTAAAGGGCACAAGGGCACGTGCCCACCCAACCACCAAGATAAACACAGAAAGATATTCGCGTGTAATTCAGTGCATTATTTTAATTTCATTATTTTAACGATGGTATCAAATTTTCCTTCCGCACCAAAGGCGCGGCTAACAGGCTCAAAACTATGTTCCGGGGAACGCTCTGATTTGTACCTATTTAGAGGATGATTCGGTTGCCTATCGGTTATCTTCGCTATATGCGATATACCAGGCGAATGGGGCACCGAGCAGATTGTTCCCCACTTAAAGTCAACGTTTGAATTTGCACTTTGGAGCGCTGTTTTCGCGCAATCGCGCGTTTGAAGTCAAAGACAAAAGTGACGTTTTTTCAATGATGGAAGTTAATTGTGTGCAAAAAATCGACTGAACGCATTGGCGGTCCATCAATAGAAAAGAAGTTCGTCCAGTCTATCCCGGATTTTGACAACAAAGTCATAGACGTCTTTTCCAGCATGAAAAATAGGAGAATGGATTTTATGCACAAAAAATAGGTAAGTTTTTTCTTGTGCCCACCCTCTTTCTTAACTCACGAGCCGCCACTGCTTATGAGAATAATTTTGTTTTGTTGATATAATGGAAAAGATAAAAATTGGTAGTTTGTTTTTAGCCGGCAATGCCCGCAAGGCATACTAAAGTGATAAAGTGTAATAAACTTAATTGTCTCTTTATTTTGAAAGTTTCAGTAGTTCAAGTATAATTAATAATGCTCGAGATCATAATATGGACATGTATATACATTCATATAAAATTCTGATTGTTACATTCAAATAATTATTGTTAAAATTAGTTTGCTTATACTCTACGTTAAATATGATTGATAAATTTAAATCCTAAATTGCCTTGAAAATACTGTAGATTAAACCTAGTCACTGTATATACATTTTTCTTATATTAAAGCCATAATTATAATTTAAAAGAAGGTAATTTGTACCGGCTAAATATTCAAGAGTAAACAAAACATAGCCAATTATTTTCCAGCAAATAAAATATATACATAAAAACTAAGAATAAGCCTAAAACCAAGATATACTTTAACATATTAAATTACACATAAATTATTGCACAAAAAGTGAGCACGAGAGATAAAATTCGTTGTTTGAAAACCATGCACTGAATTTAACTATATATACAATTAGATATAATAAAGCCAAAAAAATTTAATACAACCCAGAAGGCAAGTCTGTAACTTTGCTAAGAGCACTTAATGGATTCTTCGGTTTCACCGGAGCATTGTCGGTTTTCCTTGATGTATTCGATGCGGTTCTATTGCTCCTAACAACCTGAAACCCTGAATACAATCCAGCATTAACATGCCCCCTTTTAATAAGGAAACTATTGCTGGGATTGCACTTTTCTTGAACTCTTGGAAAATAATAATGCACTTCATTATCACGATTTTCGTACCTGTGGTTTGGAAGAAACATTTTATGTTTGTCTTCACATTTATGGCTGCCAGTTGGCAGTTTAGAAATTTTAAAATCTTTCCTGCTGTTTAGGAAAATATTTGATGTACTCCTAGACAAAGTGGTTCCGGTTGTATTCCCGGAATCACTGTGGGGCCTCAAATAAGAATCTTTATGAGTTTTTTGATTTGTCATTACAATATCCACCATTGTGTCTAAACCATCATCTATGCGATCTAAACTTTTAGATTTAATTTTTTGGGCAGCCAATTCTTCAAGAGCTTTTTGAACGTTACCGTGATGATTCATAGTGGGTGTGCTAACGGGCATGTATGAGTAATTTGCTACAAAAAATTCATCTACGCTGTTATGGCGAACAGATTTGCAGTTTTTACTGACAACAGTGTGATGAAATGATTCACTTTTCTTTATATTTCTTATATCATGATTTAGTAGATGTTTTTCATGCATTGATGTTCTATTTTTAGTATCCATGATGGTATTAGGACTTATTTTATTATTGTTATTTGGTGCATCTTTGTCGACTCTAGGCAATCGACATTTTGAAGCGCTCAGTAATGAATCTGAACCTTCTTCACTTGTATATGGGGTTTCATTTTCAAAAAATATTTCTTTATTGTTATATTCATAATCTTCCGAAGGTATAAAAAGGTGTATCAAACTTCTAGTCCGACGGGGTGGCTGTGGATGCAAATTAGAAGGTATAATTTCATTTTCACTGTCAAATATCGGATCATTCATCAAAACATTGCAATCTACCCTCATCTGGATCTTGTTAGAAACTTGTGCTTCCTCCATTTTAATTCTGTCTTGCTCTTCTTTCTTCTTTTTGTTATACTGTTCGACTTCCTTGGTGTACACTTCAGTTTCAGCATCATTGATGATGTTCTTTAGTTCTTGAATGACGTCATCAATTGTTGTTTCTTCTTCGTCTGTGAGTAACTTGTTGTCTAGTTTTCCACTCTCCTCTGTTTTCTTGATGATGGTTTCGTTTTGTAGACTGTACATTTCGTAGACTCCAGGTTCATTTTGGATATCTTCTGGGCTTAGACTTCGTTCTGAAGATGAAATGCCTTCGTCTTCTGCAGGGGTTGAATCATCTGAAATTAATAACATTTGTTAGAAAAACATGGGACTTTCCCTAGTAACGAATTATAATTCTAAGAAAGTTTTGATTTGCTTAGATAAGTAAAAGTTATTCTAGGTGATTTTAATGCAAAGGCTGGAAATGGAGTAGAAGAGGATATAGTAGGAAAATATGGATTAGGTAATTGAAATGACAGAGGACAACTTCTGATATAATTCTGCAAACAAGTGAAATTGACCAAAAAATACCTTCTACAAGCTACCACCACCAAGGCTTTATACGTGGAAATCGCATGCAGATAGCGAAAATGCAATAATTCGAAATCAAATCGATTATGTAATAATAAACAGAAGATTTCAAAATGCTATATTATCCGGAAAAACGGACCCCGGCTCAGATATTCCAACAGACCATAATTTGGTTGTCGCCACTATGAAACTACGACTAAAACGAAATAAGCAAACGACAAAACGAAAAAAAGTAGATTTAGGGAAATTAAGAAACAAGGACATCCAGCAAGAAGTAAATGTTGAATTACATAAAGCACTAAGAAAACTAGGAAGACTCGTAGGAAACCACAATAAAATTCAGACTCAGTGGAATTCATAAAAAAATACCTTGAAATGGACTAAGTGCTAATATTAGAAAAAAGAAAGAAAAATAAAGAATGGATGAAGGACGAAATCCTAGATTTAATGAAGGAGAGAAGAAACTTTAGAAATAAGAATGAACGCAGTTATAGATATATATGCATAAGATGATCCAAATCAAAATATGGGAAGCAAAGGAGACATGGATATCAGCTAAATACGAAAAGATAGAAGTATTCGATAAAAAATACGACAGCTTCAATCTTCATAAAAAGACCAAAGAAATGGCAGGAATGTACAAAGAAAATAACATGGGTACAATAACAGATAAAAATTGTAATATGATAATAGATAGACAAGATAAAATACAAAGATGGACCGAGTACATACAAGAACTTTTTCAAGACAACAATCGTGGAGAGCAGGTACTTACTGATGCAGCATATGGCCCAATTATCACTAAAGAAGAAATGCAAAGGGCAATAAAGCAAATAAAAGCAATGGGTCCAGATAATATACCTGGTGAATTTTTAAAGCTTTTATCGCAGGAACATATTGAACTACTACTTGTACAACTGTTTAATGCCATTTACAGCACGGGAGAAATCCCAGACGGCTGGCTTTTATCAACATTTATTGTAATTCCGAAAAAGACATAACCGAAAAGATGTGAAGACTACAGGACAATTAGCCTAATGAGTGAGGTACTTAAACTTTTTCTTCGTGTTATACATGGGCGTATCTATGAAAAATTGGAAAAAAGACTAGGTGAAACGCAATTCGGGTCCAAGAAGAGAAGGGACAAGAAATGCTCTTTTCGGTCTAAAAGTTATGATTGAGAGATGTCGGGATGTTGACTGCGATGTGTGCGCCTGCTTTATCGATTTCGAGAAAGCCTTTGATAAGGTTCAACACACAACACAAATATTTTACAAACTTCTGGCACCGATAATAGGAACACACGAATAGTGGCTAAATTATACTGGACACAACAAGTTGTAGTGAGAATTGAAGATCAGACATCACCAGAAGTACCTGTTTAGGAAGGGGTTAGATAGAGATGTGTGCTTTCCCCTCTACTTTTCAACGTGTACTCGGAACTTTTCAAAGAAACCCTAGACGGCTTAGAAGATGGAATCAGCATAAATGGAGTTTGTATTAACAATATAAGATATGGAGATGATAGGGTATAGCTATCCGATACTGTGGAAGGGGTTCAAAGATTCATAAATCGAGTGACCAACATCAGCGAAAAGTATGGAAAGAGTCTGAACACCAAGAAAACCAAAATTATGTTCATCAGCAAGAAACATAACGTAGGTGGCAGAGGGACACCATTGGAAAGAGTACCGAAAATTGTTTACTTGGGATGCATTGAACCAACTTAGAAATGTGCTATGTAATACCAAATTAGATTTATAACTGCGAGTGCGAGTTCTTAAGTGTTATGTCCTTTCCGTACTCATTTATGATGTAGAAGCATGGGCACGTACCGAGGCAACAACCAAGAAAGTAGAGATGTTTGAGCTCTACTGTTATCGCAAAATACTAAAAATGTCTTGGGTCCAGTACGTCACAAATATACAAGTGCTACAACGGATACAAAAAGATACAAGATACAAAAAGAGAAAGAAATTAGAAGCACAATAAAGCAAAGGAAAACAAAATATGTGGACCATATCACGAGGGGAGAAAGATACAGATTATTACAGCTAATTATCCAGGACAAAGTAGATGGGAAAAGAGGCCCAGGAAGACGACGCATTTCGTGGTTAAAGAACCTCAGGCAATGGTCTGGAAGGTCATCCATTGGTTTGTTTAGAGCGGTGGTAAATAAAGTCAAATGGGCCAGAGTGATCGCCAACGTCCTTGGCGGATAGGGCACGAGAAGAAGAAGTAGAAGTTAAGCATTTTTAAGTCTCTACTGTAGTCAATGCGGGATAAGATAAAATCCCAACTTTCCAGATAGACAGGAATGACTAGCGGCACTGAAATGGAAATTTGCGACACAGAGATGAGGGGTGGATTAAAATTATTCAAAAATAGCGCTCAGCGCTAGGAAAAAAGATGAATAGAACACCAAAACTGAGGAGGGCTGATGATATAAACAAACATGTGAGCTTAATTTTGAGAAACAAGAACAGAAGACAGAAGCAAATAGTGGGAACTCAGTATCCACAGATGGGTTGAAGAAGGCTGAAAGAAAAAGCTCGATATATCTAGTTTTTATATGTTTATGTATTTATATATTCTTTGCTTTATGGAAAATACTTGGGAAGGCATCAAAATAATTTTAAAAATTAGCCAACTATTTTATTATGTCGCTCTTCGTCCCAGTGTTGGACATCGGCCTCCTCTCCGCCACGTCCAGAGCGCTAAAGCAGCAGCACGGGGGATCTACAGTATGTCTAATCCGAACGGCAAAAATTCAAGAGAAAGTTTTTGGCATTAAGAACCTCCTGTTGCCAACTGAATGGTAGGCTTAACAAAATTATGTGTTGACTACCAAAAAAGCAGATCTTTAATAGCTTTGTAGCTTCTCAGCCCGTCTGGCATTCCCTGAACAGTAAATGGGATACAGTTAGAGGTAGTGACAGGACAAAAAAAATATGTTGGCAAATGTTTGCGGTTTGAGGTTATGTTCCTGCTATTTTTGTATAAAAACTACATAAAACTTATGTAATACACGCACATGCAGGAAGAATGACTTTGCTAATGAACACCATATACTTTCTAATGCCAGTGATTTTCAATAAATTTAAAATATAATATTATATTATTAAATAATATTCTAAGGATATTTATATTTAAATTCTTTAGAAATACATATTTGAGAAACATTATGAAATTAAAAATATGATAGGTGCAAAAAGTTTATAAATTGAGACAATTAAAATTTAAGATTTTCTCTTAGATTGTTTTTTATTTGTATTTAAGATTTGAAAATAGTTACACTATAATTTTTATTTAAAATATCTACGGGGTGTTTAAAAATATCTAAATTCGTAAATATTGTTCGGCAGGTTTCTCGAAGTTTCTCGATAGCCTGAAGAGTGAATGGGTTATAACATCTAACATGGTGTTTCCTTAAATTAATACTTGCGTAGCTTTTACTAAAAAATATTAAAATCAAGAAAAATATTAAAATGTAGCTGTTTTTAGTATCATATGTAAAATAGCGGCGGTAGTGGGCAATGCATTTTTAGGGGCCGTTATGTCTCGCAATACAATGACAAACCGGCGAAGTACTCTACCTAGAAATTTTTGTTTGGACTAGAAGTGTTTGTAGTTTGCGTGATTTGGAGATTTGGAGTGAGTCGTCTTAGTTTATCGAACAATTTTATACTAAAGCTCATAACCCAGACGTAGGATAGAAAAACTGAGATTCAGAACTCCGAGTGTACCCAATATTATCAATTCAGAACATCTAGGATATTCACTATGACTTAGAACTATTTGTAACATTTAATTGAATAATGAGTGGCACAATTTTGCTGTTAAGAGATTTTATATATGTCATTATTCACTTTAAAACATTAAACATATTGTTAAATAATAAAAATATTAGAGACATAATTGCTTAAGAAGGATATACGATGAGTGTTCAAATCTATGTTTAAAATCAAACAACATCTAAGCCAATTCCAAAAATTAAATTTATTAAAGGCTGGCTCTTGCTAACCTACCCATGGTAATTGTTTTTCGATAATATTATTTTGATAGTTACAGATAAGTTGTCGAAAATGCCTATTCACTGTACCGTGGAACAGCGCATATAAATCAAATTTATTATGAATGAAGACGTAAATTCGACTGACAATAGTATAAAACTGCGAGTACAATACGGCGATCAATGTCTTTCTAAAATGGCTCGAGTGGTCAAAAACTTTTAAAGACGGGAGAACTCGTTCTGAAAACGAGCCAGGTGGGTTCCGTGCGTGTTGATGGAAAACACACAAGTTAAATCGTTTGCAAAACGCATCTTCTTTACTACAGCGACATGAAAGAGAAAGCGATGAATTTATGGACTTAATTGGAAAATTCATGAAACCTTTACTCACTTTAATTCTGAGTCAAAATGTGCAATCATGCAGTCGTATCATATTATACTTCTAAAGTCAAACAAAACAGAGACAGTGTTGGAGACTGGTAACGTGACGGCAACATTTTTTTTTTGATTATCAAGGGTCGTTTTCTGTTAATTTTCTTATAGGACGCCGTACTATTAATACATACTACTATTGGAAACTTTATATAAAGTTAAGCAGGCGATCAGGAACAAACGAAAGAGAATACGAAGTTCTGTTTGCTTTTTCCAATATAGTGGTCGCCTTCATACCGTTGCAAGAGCTATTGAAACCATAAACAAACTTAAGCGGGGCCCTCTGCCGCAAGCAACTTGCAGTACTGGTCTTGCTCTCTCCGATTTGTATTTGTTCGGCCCACCAAACAAATTTTTAGGGGGAAGAGATTTCAGTCAAATAACGACGACATCGAAGCTGTTCATAAGTGAATGCACCTGCAACACAACGAGCTCTTCCAGGATGGTATTAGGAAGATTCCAGGCGGGTGGCGCAACTGCATCGCTATGAATGTATTTTTAAAATATATTTCCAACTAACACAAAGCTAGATGACACAAGAAGGAATAGTACAAATATACAGATTTGCAAGGTCACCTGGAAGAAGAGCAATTGGAAGCCCTTCAAATGATGTACAGAGTTGGATGCCATCTTCCTCATAGCAAAAAGGAAAATCCTATAATATGAAGGAGAAGAACAAGCCGAGCTATTTATAAAACTAAATAATTTAGTTTTGTTTGCAATTGTAGTTATTACAATGTGTTTTTAAAACGTGTGAATTTACACTTCCGCTTCGACCAAAATCAGTATCAGTAAAAACTATAAGGAAGATCCACAAAATATCAAGAATTCTAACAAAATCGCACCATAAAGGCAAAATTACTTACCTTTCTTGTGATACAGTGTTCTACTTTTATGCGATTTTCCAGACTTTAGAGAAGTTACTTCTCCTTGCAATTCACTGCATCGTTCTTTGAGACATTGTTCTAGTGACATTAAGACGCTCTTTTCTTCTTGCAAGATCTACGTATAATAATACCTTCATTACAAATATATTACAAATTTTACAATATTTAAATACCTGAATTCGTCTTTCAAGTAGCAAAACTTTGTCTCGCAGAAAATCATTCTGTTTCTCTGCATTCTCTACTCGTACAGCTAATGTTTCAACATCAATATGATTCTTCTCCCAATGATCTAGTTCTTCAAACACAAGTTCGGCAGAAGGAGAATTTATTGAGATAATCTAAATAAAACTGTATTTAAGAAGAGGTCCTAAAGAATTTTATATTTTCATTAATACGTACCTTTTTAACAACTGTTACATCAAGACCAGCTTGTTCTAACTCTGCCTGAACGTACAATCGCCTTTGAGCGGTACCAGATGTATCAAGAAAAGCGTTGATGAACTTCATCCCAGATGCTAGCAGTTCCCCTTGCCCACCTGCTGAAATCAGCATTCCTACAAGGAATCTAAATCTTACAGGTTCTCCGAAACGCAGTCTAAGGGTGGACATTGCTTCTGAAACCGCAGAGTGGCCATTTCCAGCTGGTTCACAAGCTTTTGTGAGGAGCTGCAATGTATAAATGTTTAGTTAATATAAGGATTTGCCTTCGATATTTTGTAGTACCGTACAGCCCTACCCCAAATTATACCGTTATCCGCTTTAAAAAGGTACGTGTGGAACAAGGATCTACAAGCTACTTGTAACTCGGCGAAGAGGGTGAGGTTATCTAGGGGTTAAGACTCAAGCAAGCAGCTTAAATTCTCTGTTCTTAATTCATTATTTAAGATTATCCTGTTTAGTTGAACTATTCTTAATTTGGTTAAACCTAGTAACTATGTATTAAAATTAGCTTCCATGAGTAATAAGTTTATTTTCCGAGATTCGATTAGATGGTTGCCTTATTGTCTGCTTTATTGTCTGCCTTAATGACTTAATTTTTAAACTTAAGAAGTAAAGAGTGCAAAACAGCTATTGCTGAACTTCTGTGCGAAGTAAACATTTATTCATATTTTATTTACAACTGTGGACACCGTGGACTGATAGTGAACATTTAATTCCGAGAAAAAATATATCAAATGTACCGGGAAAACTGCTTGCTAACGGTAAAATTGTTAGATCAAGGACTGAATGAAGATTATATTGTAATAAAGTGTTCCGAAAGTACATTGCTAGCAATTATTAAACGTATGGGTTTTAAACATAAAAATATTAATAAGGATCAAGGTATTATGGAATAAAACGTACTACAAGCATGGCGCCGCGAGTATCTCCAAAATTCCAAACATATCGCCAAGAAAATACAAATATACGCTACTTAGGCGAAACTTGGTACAACTTGTATAACTTCCACGATGTTGTACAGAAAAGTTGGACAAATAATTCTAGTCAGTGTAAGGTAAATACGCCAGAAAAAATAGAATATTTTATGTAATTATAATTCTATGTTGTAATTTAATTATTATTAAAAAGTTTAAATAGATAGATACCTAAATAAAATGGTTATTTGAAAATGATGAACTTTTAAATGAGATTCCTAAACCCGGTTGTTATTTTACCTGCATTTATAATTTCGTTAAGTGTTAACCAGGGATTACCAGGCACCTTTCGGTGAGGCAATAACAATATAACTTGAAGGAAACTATAAATAGTATTTTAATAGGGATTTTCAGTCCCTGCGTCGATTCAGCGTTAAATGCGCACCTAGAGTAACCATTGGGGTAATAATAAGTGGCTGAAGCGTAGTGCTGGCCACAGTACATGGGTTTCTTACATTTTAGTGGTTTTATAATTTTTTGACACAGATATCATTTCAATTTTTAAATTAATTTTATATACGTAATAAAATATTCTTAAGTCATGACATGTGATAGTGGCAACAAAAGTATAATATGTATATGTACAAAGTGATTTTTTAACAAGTCAATTGCAGCAAGCCTAGAAAAAAAGCTATTCCGTCTGCAGTCAGCTGTAATGAGCTTTGAATGACATTTACCTGTATGTCAAACGGTGTGACAGTTCAGGTAGTTAAAAATTTTGGCCCAACAAAATGTGAAAATGAACAAGTATTTAGTTGCAACTGATTTGTAATTTATTAAGGTAAGTAAATTACAGGTTTTTCGTCAAGATTTCTTTCACAGCAAGTGTTCGAAATGTCCGCCCCCTTGCTCTATACACAATCTTGCTCGTTTTTGTAAACTTCGAGACACATTTTCGAGCATGTGGTGTGAGTTATTTATTTCGTTGCATTTATGAATTATTCTTGCTGTAAGCTCATCTAAATTTTGTATTGGTGTCTGATAAATTGAATTTTTCACATAGGGCCAGACAATAAAATCCAACGTTGTTAAATCACAAGACCTGGGTGGATAAGCAACTGGAGTGTTCCGACTGATTACTCTATTGCCGAAGAATTCCTGAATAAAATTCAAGTTCTCCAGAGTACAATGAACAGGCGAGCCATCCTGCTGGAAGTACCCTTC
>JABXWE010003498.1:0-15524 GCA_014611495.1 Limonius californicus
AACATGCTCTTGAGGAATCGTCTCAACATAAATTTGTACATTGAGACGTTAGGGAACGACAACCAAGTCTGTACGACCGTCTATACTAATGGCATCCCACACCATGACCGATCCAGCTTCGAATCGATCCACTTCCTGTATACACGCGGCAGTGTATCGCTCTCCAGGACGTCTGTACACTCATATACGACAATCACAACGAGTTAGACAAAACCGCGACTCGCCTGTAAAAAGCATAGACCTCCAGTGTCGAAGTTGCCATTGCACATGTTTGCGGGCAAAGTTTAGACGGCTAATTTTGTAATTCCTGCTCAAGCGAGGAGCTCGCACAGGCCTGCGAGAAGTCATATTGACTTCTTTGAGTCGTCTTCTAACCGTCTGATCGGAAATTGTCACAACGGTGGCATTTCGGAGTAGATTTTGTAGCTCACGAGCAGTAACAGTTCGTCGGCAAAGACAAGAATTAACAATATACCAGTCTTCCCGAGGGGTAGTTTTTCTTTCACGGCCTTATCCAATTCTCCTAGAATATCTACCCGTTTCTTGGTATCTATGCCAAGCTCTACAGATAACAGATGGAGTCGATTGGAGCTGGTTTGCTACATATCGCATAGATCAACCATCTTCAAGCAAAGCAACAGCCCTCGCGACTTCAATTTCATTTAAATAACGCATTTTGGACTCGGAAGCATTGAAAAAGTCAAAACTGACGGTTTTACTGTGTCCAATGACTAATTTGATGAGTTTCAGATGTTCGCTTTGTGGTCAAAAACCACTTTGTTTTGAGACTTTCTTTACATTTTGGCGTCTACGATGAAAACGAACAAACGAATCACCATAATTCTTTTTGCACTTTGTCAATAAAAGTCTAGAGAATAATATAATAAGAAAAAATCCTGCTTCCATCATTTGCTGGAAAACGTATAGGCGCTCAAAAAAGTGTTCCCCTAATTTTGTTGAGCAGTGTATATAGTGATGAGACATATGGCTTTCCGTTGCAAGCGTTGAGAAAATTGGGTCTGAAAAAAGTCTGCGCGCGATGGATTCCGTAAATGTTGTCACCTAGTTAGAAGCGGGCAAGGTGTCTCACTGCTGCGAACAACTTGAGATTAATGGACACGGATGGTGAATCTATAAAGCCAAAAAAGGCATGGAAAATTGGAACGCGGCGCTCTATTCCACCAAGATAACGCTCCCGCTCAAACAGCTGTGTTTCTATGGCTGCTATCCACATTACTGGATTTGAGCTTGTAGAACAACCCCCATATTCGCCAGATATCGCCCCCAGTGACTTTCCCTTCGAGGAATTCATTTTTGGGACGATGAAGAGGTGATGGCTGCTGTGAATGAGTAGTTTGCAGTGCAGAACAAAGAGTTTTTTCTAAAGGCATTCAAACTCTGCATCATCGTTATACTAAGTGTATTAACCTCTTAGGGGATTATGTTCAGGAATAAAGTTGTTACAAATGTCTAAGTCGTTTGCTTCTATATCAGTGAACATAAATGGTAAACCATCAGCGTATATGTACGCAAACAAACCAATACTCTCCCTTTTTATTGTTACTTCTTAATAAACGAAACGCACTTAAGTATGTTTTCCTTCAAAACATACAAAAATTTAAAAAGATTATATACCCAATCTGATGCTATGTACTATAAGTGCTATTCTATGGAATCGAGACATGGACATTAAAGAAAATAGACACTAAAAAGTTGGAAGCGTTTGGATTATGGATATATAGAAGAGCATTAAATATACCATGGGTAGACCGAATAACGATAGCAAAAGTAATGAGGAGAATTCAGAAAGCAAAAGAAATTATTATTGCCATTCTTCTTCTTGGTGTCAACTTCTCCCTCGGAGGTTGCTGATCAACATGGCGATCCTAATTTTGCCATAAGGAACGAAAACTGCAATACCGGAGACACATTATGAGGAGAGAAAGATACCATCTGCTTCAAGGAATAATACAAGGGAAGATTGTTATGTTCATTTAAATTGTGCCACTCTGTCTACATTAGAGTCATACTCTAATTGCCGCTTCATAGGAATTGGAATTGTATTTTAATGACCATTTTTAGACTGATTACAATTTTCACTATTTTTAAATATTTAATTTATGACGAGGCCACTTTCGAGCTCTTGACATGTTTGTCAACGGCGACCAAAATATTTCCGAGAATTCCTTTGTTAGCAGCGCTAGCCTTCTAGATATTACCTTTTGAGTTCTTCTGGGAAAACGCTCGTGTCAATTTCGTTCTAGAACAAATTAGGCTTGGTATTTGTTTGCGGCGAGGGGAAGATTAGTAGGCACTAGACTCTTGGAACGGAACGACTTTTTTTTTCTGATAACAGGTTCCTTCGTGGCTCCTCTGCTAAATAGAGTTCTACCGTATCATATTTTGTCTTAGGCAAAAGAGAATGTCGACGAAGTCGGATTTAAATAAATATTAGCAGTGTTAGCCTTGGGTACAGAACAATTAAGTGTAATTGTTCTTTCGATTCATTCGGATACAAGCGAATTAAACCTGTGGAAGTTGTGCTTCGTAGAGCTGCTGTTCCAATCGTCGGAACCCCTAGTGGAAATAAACTAATTCCCAGGGGCGTACCAACAAAAGTTTCGTCCCAAAGTTTTCTGAAGAAGTCGTCTACCTTTTCCCGGACATGAAAATACCCCAAACTGTACCTGCATCTGGAAAACAACCCCCAGAATTGTGCCTGCCTTCACCGGAAGTCAAGGTAAAGCACCTAGTTTTTTTGTATGGTGAAAAAACCCTTTTACGTGTTAACTTGCAAAATTCTAAGTGATTGAACCCCTTTTTTATGCAACAAGAAGCGACCTTCAGTTGCCGATTGTCCTTTTTTGTACTTACTTTACTAAATATAAAGAGTAATTATATATATTGTATTATTCGTGCAAACTCCGACGCCACTGGCCACGTAGTCGTTTGGACAATTTAAATAACGTACACCACCGACAGCGAGTCCCACCTCTTGAGCGCTCACATTAACTATTTGTAATATAAAGCTATTAAATTACCATTTGCCATCATTTTTGTATTGTCATTTCCAGTCGTTTAATTATATGTGTTTTAAAATACATTACATCTTTTATTAGTTTGTATTTGTATTTGTGTGTGCATGAATTCTGCAAGCTTTCTACACAGGAGGGAGACACAATAAAGGTGAGTTCGATTCCTGTAAGCTGGCGGCTTCTCGGCCTTGCACGAGAACCTACAATCAGCTGTGGTTTGGAAGGTGGCGCCCACTAAGTTTGACCTACTCTGTAGATAACCAGAAAGATTTCCTCCCGTAAGCAATTTCCGCCAACACCCTCTACTCCTCTGAGCTAAGCTGCAGGTCTTTTTCCACCTATCCGGTTGCGGGTCGACGAAAAAGCTCGTTTGGCCCGTAACAAGATCCAAGGAAGAAGTGTTGGAAGAAGACGCCACTCATGGTTAAGAAACTTAAGAAAATGGTTTAACTGTAATACAAATCAACTGATCGACTTTCTCAAAAATTCGCATAGGAATCATAATTGCCAACCTTCGAGACGGAGACGGCACCCGAAGAAGAAGAAAAAGACCTATTCATTTTTGGAATCTATTATATTTCCTTATATTATCCAGTAACTGAACTTATATCAATATGTTTCAACACATGAAATGCAAATCACAATGACTAGTACATATACAAGATGTCCTCTAAGGAATAGGGCATAGTTAACTAATAATTGGTACATAGAAAATGTAATGTTAAAATTTTCACAAAAAAGACGGTAATTTTATCGGATAGTTGTAATATATGAGTATTATTTCCTCGATACTTGGTATTTAAAATATTTACTTTTCAAAAATGTCAGCCAAATAGGCCAGTTTCATTATGAATAGTTCGTCAACAAAATTCTCCGCTTCTTTGTGATGTTCTTCTTTCAAAAATACTTATGTTTCCTGCCTAAGCTCAAAGACCCGTTGTATAACTTTTCCACGTGATAACCACCGAAATTCGCAATTATACAATAGTGCTGCCCCCATACCGTCGCCCTTAAAAACCTTGGTGTTATATAATTTAGAACAGAAATTAGATTGGATGACACCAAGGGAAGTCTTGGGCTGATTTCCTTGGAAGCGAGTGATTGGCTGTGTATTATTCAACAGTGACAAGTGGCATTTGGATTCTTTTTGGGTTTAAGTGCTTGTAGACCATCAGTACAATCACCAACACAGTTTGTCCAGTCCGGACCGGAGTTTACTATATAATTATCAGTCATTTGAAATAGATCCGCACCTGTAGTGAATCTTTCCTGAATTTCTTTGCGGAAAAGTAAGTCCTCGCTTATAGATGCATTATGGCAGTAACGAACATAGGCAAAAATGCATCTTTGATAATATCCGTTGCCTCGTCTAGCTGAACAGCAAATAATTTGTTTCTAAGTTTCGAAAGGAGCTGCTCCCGCAGATCCTCTAATATAGTAATGCGCCTACTACTAGTATTATTTGATACTGGTATTTTATGAATCTCTTTAGCATAACTATCTCCAAGGATTGTTGCGATTATATCAATGACAGCAGGAAGAATAAGATTTTCCGCAATAGTGTGAGGTTTCTTGCACTTGGTTATGCGATGTGCAACTGTAGAAGATGAAAGAAGAGCTTCTTGAGGCAACGACAAAACTGTATTAAAGGATAATTTCTGATTATTGAACTCTTTCAATTTGTTCACAAGAAATCGAGAGAGTTATTTTCATGATCTTTATACTTTGTTTGCAAATTTAGTTTATTTGATTTCATACTGCCAGCAGACAAAATATTTGAACATATTGTGGTAATATTTCCTAGTTATTGCTTTAGAGCAGCTTCTTTATTTGCAAACGCAGATGTACTTGCGCGTTCAAAATTACGTTTCGACTTTATCAAATATTTTTCCATAAGTAAAAAATATTTCTGCAAACTTTAAATCACTCAGGTGCAACAGGACACAAACGAAAGACTACGCGTCTACTTGCTGCTACGCTTACTATTAAACTAACCGAACTGAACATGATTTTATACTTTCTGTCCCTACTGTGACAATTTCTGGACTATTCTACAGTACTCGTTAAAGTTAGAGATGCAGTCTTGCTAGAAGAGGGGGGAGGGTGTATCAACATATTTAACAAAGGGGCCGCGAACCCCAACAGTTTGGAAAACGCTGAACTAAACTATGGACCATACTGGATAGGAGCGGCAGACCCAGACAATTTATAGAAGTAATAAAAAGTATATATAAAAATGCAAAAATGGTGATAGAAAATGAAAATTAAAGCATAAGAAAAGATATAGGAATAAAATTCAGTGGTACGGCAGGGATGTAACTTGACGCACATCCTGTTTAACATGTACATGGCTAAAATAATTATAGAATAGAAACAGAAAGTAGCTAAAATCTCCGTATAAGCTTTTAGCAGACTGACAACAGTTGCTATATGCAGACGATCACATAATTTCCTACAACGTGCAACGTATTACATCAATAACATAATTAATTAAAAAATATTGCCTTTATAAGATCAGACACAATAGGCTCAAGAATTGTAATTAATAACACAAAAGTTTAACAGGTGTTCGATTTCAAATATTTAGGGTGTGACACTACGCACCGAGTAGAGAAAGACCTAGAAAACAAAAACAAATACAGTAAAGAAACTATGATCTAGTTTTTCAGAGTTACTATGTCACTACCAACAATTCCATATGGATCCGAACCTTGGACGATGACAAAGATGGAAATTGAATTCCGGGGACCGAAATGCAATTTCTAAGAGCGGTGGAAAATATAGCGTTGCGCGAAAGGAAGAGAAATACCGATTTCCGAAACAACTTATAAATAGAACCCCTGAATGAGAAAATAAAACGAATAAAAATGAACGCAACATCTACAAAGGATGGAAGAAGAAAGAATCAGTGGCGGCTCGCGGGTGAAAAAATAGGTGAAGTGCATTATAATAACCCTAATAATAACAAATAGAAAAAATATAACATTTTTAATCTTTTCATAATGAGTTTTAATCTCTATCGGACTTCTTGATATTAATAACGCTAAAAGTTCTTTGAAATTTCCATGATTTGCTGAGTCACTGCTTTCGTCGTGTCCACGAAACGCTAATTCTTGCTTGCTTAAATACACAACTGTGTCGATAACTGTTTGGAGGAAAAGTCTATTTAATCGAACATTTTCATTAAATTGTGCTTTAAAAAGTCTCGCGTTTTCTTTTAAAGCATCGCCTATGGTGTTTTGATTTTTCTCAAAATTCTTTAACTTCCGTGCACATATTAAATGATCTTTAGAGTCGGCATGTTTATGTAACGCCCTTGTAATATTTAACAGATCTGCAAATCCCTCCCTGTTCCAGACAGACTGTTTTGTACAAAAGAGCAAGCAAGGCCAACAAAATATTTTTTGTAGTATTGGGCTGCTACATAACCATTTGTATTCGGTGAACCAAGAAATTTTAAACTTAAGATTATATGATTTTCCACTAACTTTTAAGCTTTTTATCGCAGAAATTGTCAAACCAACTGTAGGTCGCCCATGACTTAAAACGTTTTTTTATCTTCTTCCTTCCAATGCCTGAATGGCGCCTCTAACAAGCTGCACACTATGTCATTAATACGATTCATTGTTCTCCTGGTAATTATCTACGGATAAAAGTAAACTTTCCAAAACAGAAGCACACACGATACGAGTACAAACGCACAACACAATCAACAATAGTGATAGTTACCAATTAACTATAATTCATAGACGAACGAATAAAATAAAAAACCGCAATATGAATTTCTGCGTAGCTTGCGAGTCAACTCTTCACTTGTGCGTTTCACCGCGAACCAATTCTAGATAGTGACGTAGGCGTTACCATGGCAACGGAGGTATAAGTGCAGAGTTAAAATACGTTTGAGGCCGATTCTTCACTACAATTGCTCGAGTGTTGTAGGTAAGGTTTTGTATGGTCGACGCTCGACGGACTGCATTTAAAATTTAAATTTTTGTTTGTTTCCACTAAACGTATTGTATCCTCGAGTATATATGCCATAAATAAACGACTCCTAATAGGTGTAATGGCAATAAATAATTTTTTTGTAATTTAAATAAATATTCGCAATTGAATGAAAATTTTAGGTGAAGGGGCACTTCACCTACTTCACTTGGCGAGCCGCCACTGGAAAGAATACATCTTCGAGCGCCGAACTATAAAGTCAAAGGTAGGAGATCGATAGTAAGACCCAAGAGAAGATGGGCAGATCAAAATGTGGCGGAACAGGCCTGAAGGCCTAAACCCCGCAGAAGCAGAAAAAGAAGAATATCTTAAAATTAACTTAATTGTTGATGCTATTGCCTATGGGATGTTAGGATATATAGCACGTCTATGCGTCCAAATACTCCTTGTAGTACTACCACTCTACAATCCCACGATTTGTTGCTGGTTCAAAGTAAGGTAAGCAATTAAATAAAAAATATCTGTTCTGCACTTTCTTGTGACGTTACTATTTACTACAATTCTACTATCGATGTTCTTTATTTATTTGCTTTGCATACTGTGTTTGCAATATTAAACCTAAGAAGTATTTCAACAAGTAACAGTAAGAAAAGAGTGGCTTGGTTTTTCGCTTTACCAAAAAACTTACGATTAAAGTTAACCAGGTTGTTCTTTAAACAATGAGCATACTGCACACACATATCCGCATGTTTGCTCCAACGTTCGTTTTTAGTCCAAGCATCGGGGCTTATAAAATGATCCTTTCCAGAAGTGTTGTCTCGTACCCGTACTACCACCAAAGCCGAATTCCACGAGTGTACCATCATATCCCACGAATATCCATAAAGGCCATTAGTCCAATTATTGTAACCCTTAAAAAGATATCAGATTTCATTAACATAGTGAATGCTATATTGACTTTAAAAGCTATAACCATAAAACATGTCTTTAAAGCTATAAATTAGTACACGGTATTTGCAACATAAATGTACAATTTTTACGTTAATAACATTTAAAATTTATATTTATGTGCATCAAGATGCCAGCATACCTCTGTTACATGACCAAAGACAAACCCAGACATTCTAAAATATTGTTCTTCAAGAAAAACTTTAACGATACTTACTTATTTCAATATAAGAGAGATTTGCTTTTTTACTTTTCTGTGCTGCCGGTAATGAAATTTATTGTGTAGGCCTAAGTTTCCCACATTGAGATTTTATACAGAAAATAATGTTTTGTACATTCAAAATTCCAAAAAATGGCTTTTAACTAAATGTAGATTTAGATGTGTGTGTGTGAGTGTGTTGAACGCTCGGTATCGCAAAAACTAGTGGACTGATCTTGAAATTTGACAAGTTTAGGTAAAACCAAAATTCATCTAGTTCAATTTGTTTGTGATACAATACCAAACCGAAAATGAAAATCAGACATCATCAAAACACAATTTTTCTGAACCATAGCCGGAAATTTGGAGTACATCTGAATTCAAATCGAATGATTTTTGCCCAATTTTCTAACTTCAAAATTAAGGCCTTGACGATTTTTAACAGTATCGACTTAATGCTTGTTTACAAAGCAACTTTTAATCCAGTTGATTTAGATTTTAAGTTATTTAATACCTCTTAGGCATTAGAAATATAGTGTGTACAAAATTTGGTCCTTTGAAAGTTATCTAAATTTCCATGTAATTTCATTAGTATTTTTCATTGTCAGTCGCATACGGTGATGTACGACTAAAAGGAATAGTATGGATAATAGTGAATAGCCTTGCCTTACGCCACTTTCAATATTGATTTTTTCTGCCCTCTCTCCATTATGTAACACCCTTCCAATATATCCTTTATATAGCGTCCTTATTATCTTCATAATTTTATTCAGTATTACATATATCATTTTCTACAATATGTCTATCTATTTTATCATAGGCTTTATCACAATCAATGAAACTAAAATGTACTTCTTTCTGCCACTCTATGCCTTCTTCAGTAATAATCCTCAACCTAGATTATATGGTCTACGCAAGATCTCCTTGGTCTGAAGCCAGCTAAATGTGCTATCGCTTAGCTGCCTTTCCACTTCACTTTTCATTCTTCTTGGTATAATATGTGATAGTACTCTACTGACTGTACTGAGTAGTATTATTGCCTTTCAGTTTTCGCCTTTTGTTTTGTTTCCTTTCTTGGATATTCCGTATTTAATAATTAGGCCTTCCGTCCATTCTTTGGGTATAACTTCTTCTGTTGCATATATATTTCAGAAAACTCTACCATCTGTTGAGGATGACAGTTTCGGAATTTAAGTTTAATTGTAAGTCTCATATTTGTGTTTTTGTGGCTATTTTTCTTCCTGCTAGTTACATAGTTGTATCGTGTAGTTTTTTCATATCGTTTTGTTATGCCACTCTTCCTGTTTTCTTAGTACATCTTCCTGTTGCATTCTCTTATCTTTTCTTGCAATTTTTTCAATTGTTTATTTTTATCCCAGTATGCTTCTTTTAATACTGTTGTTTCTTTTTATCTTATTTCCACTAGGAGTCTTTACTCAATATTCTTGTTGCTTCTGTCAAATCTCATTTTTGTTTCGTAATCAAGTTTTTAGTGGTTTTTTCACCGGCACCACTACTTTCTCAACCGTTCTTATGTATATGTTATTCCATAGCTGTTGTATTGTTGGCCTTCTACATCTTCCATTTGTGTAAATTTATTTTCTAGGCTTTTCTTGTAAACTTTCTGCATATGTGTGACATTTTCCAGCCAATGCGTATTATATAAAAATAAATATCAACAACAGAAGTAAAGAAATGTGACTAACACTGCGAAAAATGAAGTATCCACAATGTTTTCGACTATAATTGTAATAAGCGTAACTTCGGAAATATTAACATATTAACATAAACATTAACAAAGACTTGCTTCCACAATGCTTAAAGTTTTAAACAACGAATAGTTCAAGGTAGCTAGAACGTTTCTTACGTAACATTTTTACAACAAACTGACTGTTTATCTTTTGCCTTTAAGTATTGTTCGTTGTAAATCTCTACTTACTTTCGTTATAAAGTGGGAATAAGGCAGAAAGTATTGCAAGCCACAATGCATGAGCAGGAAAGTTGTTACCATCCGTCGTCTCCATATTATTTTTTGTGTTAATGTTGTAATCTGTTGGTGGTCGTTTTTACAATCACTTTTATCAATATCTGAGAAGATATAAAATTTAGGCAAAGCTAGCTTTTTCTGAATTTTTAATGGCCAATCGTCATCACAAAATATTGGCGTGGTTGCTATGCATACGTAAGGAAACATTCCTAGAAAAACAAGCAATGAAAAACTGTTTAATCTGATATTGTTTCCTACCTTACCAATGCTAAACAGTCGCGAATTCATAAGATGAAATGCAGTGCTAAAAATTATAGCATATGGTCTAGATATGCTACTTAATAGCCAAAAGCCTACGGTTAAATCTAATAGGAAGCCAAACCAATGGATTATCAAATAGTCAATATATTCTGTTGTTAAGAACAATCTGAAAAATGATTAAAATAACGACATTAAATGACTACGCCTATGACGTGGATACGCCTATGACATGGATATCAAAAAGTTGTTATGGAAATGAGTTAACACATAGGGAACAACAAAATTTAGGTAGCTAACTAGATATTTTATTACAGTAACGTACTTACTTGAATGGTTCGAAAACCCAGTGGGAACCCCAGTCCACCATAGAATGTCCCCCTAACCACTCCATGTCAATCTTCTTTAAACCAGCCATAAAGTAAAGCGTAAAAAATTGAAACCTCAAAATAAAATAATTCCAGAATGGAACCTCCTTACATTTGTTGCTATCAAGGAAAGCATCAATTGAACTAAAATTGAAGTCAATGTAGTTAACTTGCTCTAAACATAATCAACATTAACATACTGACATTATGATGAAACGTTATGTTTATGAATGGTTTAATTGTTTAAAGAGTATTGTAAACTATACACCTTTCTTATAGTAGAGGCAGAATCAAATGAAAACATTAAAACGTTGTTAAACAAGATTTATTGAAGTAATGTCAAAAGCAAGTATGTCATTTTTCGACGTGGTACCCATTACGTTCTATACACATCCTTCCAGATCTGGAAGCTCTTGACTAATGGAAAAAAATTCCTTTGGTCACGTGCACAGCCACTCATGGACCGCCTGAATCACTTCAACATTGCTCTGAAATTTCTTCTCTAATAATGTTTCTCTATGTGGACCAAAGGCATGGTAATTGATTGGGGCGAGGTCAAGGGAATAAACAGGATGTGGTAGACACTCAAACTTCAAATCTTGGAGGGTTGCAACCGTGCAGTATGTGGCCGCGCGTTGTCGTGCTGCAAAAGAATGCCAGAACTCAGAACACCGCACCTTTGCGTTCTGATGGCAGGCTTAAGATGATTCTTTAGGAATTCTGAGTATATGACACTAGTAATAGTTACCCCATTCGGCAGGTAGTTATCCAAAATTATCTCTCTTGCATCCCAGAAGGTCAGCAGAACCTTTCCTGTCGAGAGCTGAGAGCGTAATTTTTTGGGGGTTGGCGAAGAGGTGTGACGCCATTCTTTGCTTGCTCTCTTGGTTTCGGGTTGATGATAGTGCTCCCAGGACTCATCTCCAGTCACTGTCAATTGCTTTGTCACCCACATTGCTGAAATTTTATGGACCTGGAGGATGTCATGCATAATGTGATGTACAAAACCATGGTTCATATTCAAAATTTCAGCGATATAATCAAGGATAACCCGAGGATTTTCTCTCACTAAGGCTTCAACTACCGCAATTGATTCAGGTGTCACAACACGGTTTGTTTGAACAAGTCGGGGAGAATCTGCGAAAATTACCCCGTTTTTGAACGTTTGCTCCATTCGTACACTTATTGGAATGGCAAACATGAATTTCCATATTGTAGCTGCATTCCACGGTGGATATCGATGGGTTTCACGCCGTTTCTGTGCAAGAAACGAATAACAGAACGTTGTTCCTCTCCGCAGCAGTGCTCTAAAGGAGTTCTCATTTTTAAACTGTTGCTGTGTCAACATTTTCTATGCCATTAGCAAAGCTTTCTACAACTCAAAAATAATATTTCTACAAA
This sequence comes from Limonius californicus, assembly GCA_014611495.1. NCBI lineage: Eukaryota > Metazoa > Arthropoda > Insecta > Coleoptera > Elateridae > Limonius > Limonius californicus. The sequence continues at coordinate 12,139 of JABXWE010003498.1, forward strand.
CTTGTATGACAAAATTCCGCCAGGTACATTTTTTAAGGCATTTTTAAGGTTTTCATTTGACTCTGCCGCGTATATTGTACTTTCATAACATGTTTAAACCTCAACAGACATAATATGTATTGAGATATTAGTGTCATCTTCAAGATTTAAATAAAATAATATCAACGTGAAGAACTTAACTGACATTAGGTGTACAGGAATATGATCATTTATACATTTTACATGATGATGAAACTAGTATGTCTGGAAGCATGTACAGCCGGCGCCTTAGAAATCGGAGAAATACATTGATATATTTTATGTGTACAAACTAGGCTTTGTCAAATATGACAATTCAGAATTATCGTATATGCACGATATCACGAAAGATACGTGGATGAGGCACGAAAGTACGAACATTTCGGAGTTAATACGTGGGCTTGGATCAGTTCTCAAGGCCCTGAAACCTGGTGGGATATTGGAGAGAGATTAACTGAACCAGTTTACTTGTACATTTTGGAGAATATAATGCTACCGACAGTGCAGCAAGTTTATCATTCACGTTCTAACAAGACAGGTATCTGATCCACACTTCAAATGTGATCTCGAAGTGGAAGACTGATAACAATATTAACATCTTATGATGGCTTTCTAGCAGTCCAGATTTAAATTCTATTGAAATTTTATGGGGTGTAATGATTAAAATATGATGTATTGCGAGATTCTATTTTAGAACATTGGGAAAATGTATGTAAGAATATTGTATCTACTTTTATCAATTCTATGCCCAGACGTTTAGAGGCAGAAATTGCTAATAATGGAGAAATGTAAAAATATGAAATGTTTCTGTTGTGTCTAATAAGGACAGCCTTTTCGTCCCACTGCTGGACATCGGCCTCTTTTCTGCCACGTATTTCTCCTCGGCGCTAAAGTAGAAACACAGGGGACCTACAGTTTAACATCGAACTCGACCGACACAACCTCCAGGAAAATTGTGTGTGGTGGGGGTTGCAGACAAGATTTTTATAAATCTGCATTAGTAATGCTTAGGTTTCGAACCCAAGCCAAAATCAACGTTTCACTCAGAAAGCGAGCGCTCCACCAACTGAGCTACCAGCACACAAGTGTAATATACTTTAATAAATAATTTTTCAAAAGGTGCGTCTTTTGGTTGATAGTAAAATTAATATTCCACTAATATAAAAAAGTAAAAATAAATAAAATATTATAATACAGTATATAACGTCTCCCGATTTCTAAGCCACCGACTGTACCTTCTTTAATCTTAGAGTATAAAATTGGAAATAGGAAACATTTTATCAACTTAAGGCAAGAGATGTGACGCCATGAGAGGGAAACAGAAACAACGAAAAACAGATAGGCAACCCTCAGAACAGTAACATGTTATGTTCCTGTTATGAGGTTTGCCTATACTTGCCAATAATCACTTCATTACTCCCTCTCGCTGTCTATACTCTATACTCTATAGTTTTAAATGATACATTTTCATAATCTTTCAAATAGAGTAGTTAGAACAACTTGTGTTTAATATTTTTAAGCCTATATTATTAATAAGAAAGATAAGTTGCTTACTAAATATGGTTTGCAGATGATCCTAAGAGGAGTATAGACACTAATCCAAAAAGATAGCTGTGATTGTTCCAGTACGATTTGTCCAGTAGTAAGACGTACCAATAAGGAATTATAAACATAAGGGTGCAGTATTTAAATTTGTAACCTAAGGTAATTCCCAAAGCACCTAAAAACGTTTTACATATATATAAACAAACAAATCCAGAGATATGGTGTTTCAAAAATGGCACGTAACTCATCGGGGCGTTATAGAGCAGATTCAAATATTCGAAATAAGGGAAACAATTATTAACACTTAATTTTGAGATTATAATTTAAAGATAACTTAGAAACTTCGGTTGCATAGCAGAGCGCAGCGGACGTCGATCAAACGGTATTCGTAGTAAGTACATCGGTAATCCGCAGTGATCAGTACTCGGATGGGTGGACCAATATAGCGGCGTATGCAACCGGTCGTGCTTCGGAGGGTACGTAAAATCGTCGGTCCCGGTTGTCATACAAAAATCTCTGACAATATAAAAACCACGTAGTTGAACTTAGCCTCCTGTCCTGCATTTAATAGAAAACGTGACTTTGGTGAAAACTACTTCATGCTCCCTTAGGCGAAATATAACAATTATAAAACGCAGTTGTTTATTAAAAATAGTAAATGAAACATGCCATATAATAATAACAAAATTGAGTTACGAATAAAAAAATTTTAAATGTTTTGGCTAATTTACTGCAGTACTACAAATGCAATTCAGCAATTTTAAACGGGCGCCAATGGTTAGGTCACGGAAAGAGAGGCCGATCTAAACTGCGGTGGGCGGATGACAGTGAAAGAGCGGAAACAAAGAGTTCCAAAAGTCGACTTCCGAAAGGGGATCGCCGAAAACAAGATGAAATGATTGTAGTACATGTGTTTGCACTTTTCCCGTGATTACTTTGAAAACATCTAGCAGTTCGACCATCACCGTAGCAGCAGAAGCATTTATTTTATTTAGTGGATGGTCAACATTTTGATTAACTATGCTATGAACCACATCTTCTATGTAGCTCCACAATACGAAATCTAATGAAATAAAATCAGGGGATAGGCCAAATGAGCTATAAACTCATTTGAACCATAGAAATCACCGGGAATGGATGAGATTACGCCAGCCATAATCCAGAGGGGATCGGACCTCCTTATCATAAGAATCTACATGATTCTATGGCTCTGAAGTATCTCCCCGAGAACTTGGAGACTAATCAGGGTGGGTTTCATACCAAAGACGGGCTGACCATTGTCAAAAAAAATCTGCAGGCCCATTAGCTTTATGTCATTTGTATTTAAAACAATGGAAAATTTGCTTGGTAGGCATATCAGGGACGGTGGTAACCAGCCGCTATACCGCGGCCAGTTTGTATACAGAGCAGGACTGTCAACAGAAACACCACTCCACCACCTCGTTAGAAGGGCGAGAAAAGCGCAGGAATTAAAGAAGTTTTTTAGGGGCGTTCCTGGACATAGGACGATCCTTTGATAATACATCATTCAACTCCACTACAACAGCCATGTGAAATCTGGGTCTGGAGGTTACATGTTGCAAGTGAATAGACTGCATGATCAGAAGTGGGGTGGTCTACACTTCGCTGCTGTATGAAACGCTTGCAGTTCGTTTGGCATAGCGATACCCTCAAGGGGTAGTTCTCTCCCCTCTGTTGTGGAACCTTGTCATGGACGGACTGCTAGTGCTCAGCAACAAAGGCTTCTCAACCCCAGGAAATTACCCTCGCGGTGATTAGACGCCCTTATAATAAATCATGGGGTCTCAGACCAAGTATGGTGT
>JABXWE010003499.1:0-46876 GCA_014611495.1 Limonius californicus
AACCCCCGAACAAGCAAAAAGTGTATACCCAGAAATGTAGAACAGAATGGGAACGCATGGACCACTTTAATTTCAATTTCAATCTGAGGCACCTAAAGTACATCTGCTGTATGAGAGAATGTCCTCTGCTTATAAATTATTATTAAGTTTTTATATTAAACCAGATTACTTAAAAGTGACAGAATCTGATGTAAGTAAGTTGCAATATCGAAATCCCGCAAATTATGTTTCTCTAGATAAATTGTATTTAGGGCCAAAAGTAGCAGCAGCATTAGCTGGAAAAATATTGGATGAAGGCGCCTTACACACATTCCTTTTGAATTGCTTAAATTTTTACGTTGAAGCTGCACATGAAATTTACAAAAGGTTTCCTTTTCAATCCAGAGATATAGAAATTTTGAAACAACTCGATTTTTTAAGTCCCAAAAAAATTATAAATATCGAGAGTATTGGTCCATTAGTATCTAAATTTCCAGGGATTAATACATATATTAATTTACTGGATAGAGAATATAGGCAAATAAAAAATTCTGAGCTGGATTTCGAGATGGATGAAATAAAGTTTTGGCAAAACATCTGTGATTTAAAAAAAAGGAGATGGAAATTTAGCCTATCCTGAAATTTCAAAACTTGTTAATATTTTATTTGCCTTGCCGCACAGCAGTGCATGTGTCGAGAGAATTTTTAGCACAATAAATTTGAACAAAACAAAAGTGCGGAATAGATTGAACACTAATACCCTAGCAGGCATTCTCCATTCAAAACGTTTAATTTTAGAGAAAAATTGTTATGATTTTGAAATTACAACTGAATTATTAAATAATCATAATAATAAAATGTATAATTAGTTTTTATGTCAAATTTTTGTATTGTTATATTTAATATATTGTTTTTTCGTGTTCCTATATGAAATAGTGTGTATTTTTTTAAATTAATAAACAATTTTACTATGTTTGTATGAAATCAAAAGAGTTTTAAATTCCCCATTCCCCCTCCACTCAAATTTCAAATCTAGTGAAATTTTAGTCCGATCTAGTTACTTTTCGAAGCGCCATCTAAAAACTTTTCAGATTTCGACCTGGCGACGCTGACCCACAAGCTAACAGCACTTAGAAAAGACAAGAGCGTTAGCACAAAATTACAAAAAAATGTAGTATTAAATTAATTTGTAAATTAATATTATACGTTTATTAACATACATAAAAAATTTATATATTGAAATAAAATACCTATTAAATTATATTATAATATTAAAATATTGTTAAATTAAATTTGAACATTTTCACTTATTGTTAAGACGAAATTCTAAGTTTATTGTGTATTAATTGTTTTAATTAAAAAGATGAAACTATTGATCAAAATCGTTATTAACAATGAATATATATCTCAGTTATCCCTATTTGAGACGCCACTGATGATAAATAAACAGCTAACAAGTTCACTGCATTTGCTACCAACATAACGATAATTTGTAATGGCGGTAAATTCAAACTAGACTCAATCATTAACAATCACACTGTAAATTTATAACAACACTATTTAAAGTAATAAACTTGTTCACAAGAACAATATTACCAGCAATTTTTTTTATTAATTTATTATCTATTTGCTATCTGTAGAAATATTACCATAAGCAAATGTGATGTGTAAATTGTGTGTTGGCAGGTATACATGTGAGTTGGGGTCCAATGACCTTAACTCTGTGTTTTCTTAAAATTAAACTGTTGATTATACTAAGAATAATACTAATCACATTAACACAGAGTCTATGTGACAGGTCAAGGAGCTTGAATCTATTTAGCCTTTAGATGCTATCACTATTGTCTAAAGAGTTTATTGTTTTATTACTAGGAAATTACTATGATGTTCAGGTTTATGATATTTTTCACTAAAGTCTAGTGAAAAATATCTTAATAAGCCTTAGTAAACCTCTCCCCACAAGATTTGCCACGTCCTGCACCTAACGTCTGTACTCTCCGCTGGATGTCACTACTATGCATTTAGCATGGCCGTAAGTACAGTACAGTACAGTACAGTGTAGTCGTAACAATACGTAACGCACACGTACGGAGTCAGTTTGGCCCTTAGGCCAAAAGTTTGGAAATCCCTGCGCTAGACTATCTAATAGTCTCCTTAACTGTGTCCACTTTCACATCACTCAATATGTCAACATTTCTCACAAAACGAGGAACGTCGCACATGGCACGTAAAACTTCTGACTGGAATCTTTCCATGATCTGAATGTTGGTGTGGCTGCAGTTCTCCAGAGCTGAATACCATATGTCCAAATTGGTTAGAACTCAACATTATATACTAACAATTTATTCTGGATTGACAATTTGGATTTTCTGCCCAGTAACCAGTAATGCTTGATGAATTTAATGCCAAGCTGTTTTCTTTTACTCTATATATGCGACTTCCATGTCAAACCCTTGTCCAGGTGCATTCCGAGATATTTGACGTCTGTTACTTGAGTTAAAGGTTTATTGTTAATTAAAACTTATTGTGAGTTTCTTCTGCACTTAGTGAAAGTGATATAATGAGATTTAGACTCAATTATTTTAGCTCTCCACTTCTTGGTACATTTTTCGATGTCATTTAGATTATTTTGTAGCGGTCTTGCAGCTATTACTGGGTCTTTATGTTTCACCACGATTGCTTTATCATCAGCAAAGATGGCTGTGACCGACTGTTCATTGGTGGGCATATCGGCGGTAAAGAGCATGTAACTACAAAAGAGTTCCAAAGACACTACCCTGTGGTACCCCTGATCTGATTTTATGTATTTTAGTAAGTGTATGATCATATTTCACCTGAAAGTATCTTTCTTCTAAGTAGGATTTAATTATGATGTAGTATAATGTTATATTCGTTTGAGTTTTTCCGCTCAGCCTTTGAGTGTTCCCATCTGTTCCGTTTGACGTACTTGTGTAAGTCTGGATTTGCCGACAAAGGGCAGTTCTTGGAACTCTTCGCTTGCAGATGCACCGGAAGGCACACATGCAAGAAGATTGGTCTAGAACAATTTTGTAGGGTGGGAGTTTTTGCGACAGGGGGAAGTCAGTGGACGCTAGCCTTTGGAAGTAAACGGACGTGATTTTTGGAAACCGGGTTGTTAATTGCTTTCTTCTGCTAAATGAATGTATAGTTTCGTTTTTTTGCCGTAGGCAAAAGAATCTTCGACTTCGGTCGGATTAAAAATATTAGCAGAGTGTCAGCTTTCTGTAAAGACAATTCAGTGACTTTGTTCTCTCGACTTGTGTAAGAATAGGAGCTTTCAGCCTCGCGACAGTCTCGTGTAAGCCGTTACAAGTAACCGTCCTGTGCAGCAGCGGATACCTACTTTGACATTTCTTCGTCAAAGAAAGTCCTGGCCCATAGCGTTGTGTCTCCCTGTGATCCAATCTTCAGGGGCGTACCTGCGAATCTTTCCTGCTTCCCGAAGAACCTAGGAACAACCCAATACTACCTCTCTCTACTCCGTACCTAAGAGAAAACTAAGGTAAAACTTACCAATGTACTGTACAGTGTTTGTTTTTCTCTGTTTCGTTAAAGACTGAGAAATAGAACAGTTTAGTTTCCTTGCAAAATTAAAAGTGAGGGAAGCCCAGTGTTTCATTATACGTTTAGGTTAAATCATAATTAATTTCTGTAAACTCGAACGTCAATGGCTGCGTAGATCTGTTCATTAAAGTAAACACCGCAAGCCACTGGCGGCGAGCCTATCTTGTTTGGACGTTCAATCTTCCTTCTGTGTTTAACTACAATTATTACTGTTCTGGATATTTTTTTCTTGTACTATGTGTATTACCAATTTCAAACAGCAGTAGAATTATTTTTGTCTTAAAATTCACCATATCTTTTATTTCTGTGTAATTTTATTGTATTGTGTGCATGAACTTTGTAAGCTTTGTATACAAGAGGAGGCATAATAAAGGTAAGTTCCATTTCCGTAAGCTGTTGGGTTCTCGGCCTTCCACGAGAACCTGCATTCAGCTGTGATTTGGAAGGTACCGCGCACTAATTTTGACTTACCCTGTACACAACTAGGTACGATTTCCCTCCGTAAACGGTTTCAGTGAACCACCCCTACTCCTCTGAGTTAAGGCGAAGGCCTTCTCCACCTTTCCTGTTGCGCGTTGACGAAAAAGCTCATTTGGACCGTAACAATGAGTGTGGTAGTAAGCTTTTCAATTTATAAAGTAGGCCATCGTGTCTCACCTTATCGCAAGCCTGGCTGTCGCCAAGAAAGGCTACTGCGCAGTAACTTTTTCCTTCGAAGTATTGATTTATTAAGTTGACTACGCGATGGACTTGCTGTATGGCTGAATGTTATCTTCTAAAACCAAACTGATGTGCCGGAATCAGATTCAATTCTTCGGTGATTTGTGTAAGTCTTTTAGCTAGCAGTTTTTCTAATAGTTTACCGAGTATGGATAATAGACTAATTGGCCTATAAGAAGCAGCCTCGTGGGGTGGTTTATCAGGTTTCAATATAAGTATCACTTGAGCCACCTTGCACATTAGCGGGAAGTACCCCAGACGCAAGACTGAGTTATATATGATTGTAGGGATGCCAAAGCCTTTGGGAGGACGTACTTTGATTAGCTTCCCTGGTATTTGGTCAAATACAGGGGCCTTTTTTTGGATGTAGATCATATTTAACCAGATCTTTAACTTCATTGACTGAGAATAGCTCTGGTAGTGGGGGCAATTGATATGGGGTATAGAAATAATTCTTTATTCAGAGTCTTCTTCTGATGTTAAAGAAGAAGGTACAGATTGAAATATTTTACTTAGGTGCAGTGCAAAAACATCTGCCTTCTCCGAATCTGTACGTGCCCAGCTGTTGTCTTCTTTGCGTAGTGAAGACGTTTGTTGGTGCTGGTATTTGATCCTTTTTGTTGCTCGCCACAAGGCGTGGTTGTGTCCACGCTAGGACTTAAGTTTTCCTAGTACTCGTAAAAGCTTATATTCTTTAGGTCTTTGATTAAGCTTTTGAGTTGAGCAGTGGCGGCTCGTGAGTTAAGAAAGAGGGTGGGCACAAGAAAAAACTTACCTATTTTTTGTACATAAAATCCATTCTCCTATTTTGCATGCTGGAAAAGACGTTTATGACTTTGTTGTCAAAATCCGGGATAGACTGGGCGAACTTCTTTTCTATTGATAGGACCGCCAATGCGTTCAGTCACTAAAAGTGGCAAAATACCACCTACGTCACACATGTCATCGCGCTCATAAATTGCTGAAAGTTCACTTTTCAATGTTACACTGTCCAACATAGGATAATATTTCACAGTTTCATCAAAATATTTTTGTGGAAATGCATGCCTATACCAAAGACCAAAAGCGTTCAAAAATTTGTCCATTAAACACGTATCGAATAATAACAACCATTTGCTGATGATTAGAAGTGTCTGTAGTTTTATCGGCCTCCAAAGCAATGAAATTTGCAGATTTAATTTCTTTTAATATCTCCTGCTTGTAAATTTGCAAGATTGCATCTAGCAATTCGTTCTGAATAGTTTTTGAGACGCCTTTAAACATTTGTGAACCTTTCATATGTATTGCAAGCACAGCGTCTAATTCGGCAGCAAAGTTGATTAACCCTAAATAAATTCCTGGATTGCCTGACGTTAATGTTTCATCGTGACCTCGCAACACGAGTTCAAAGGCGCCGCAAAATTTAATACACATAATTAACCGGCGCAAAATATGACGATTTTTTTCCACGTCTTCGTTGTACTTAATTTTATGTAGCAAATAAGCACCCTCTAGTTGTTCACGGATGTCCACTTTGCCTAAAACACTAAAATCCATGCACGCATTCATGTGAGAAACGGAAGATTTGTGTTTCTTTGCCCTCTCTGCAATGTGTTTTAAATCAATCACCCCTTGTTTATTCCACGCACTAACCTCTTTCTTAAAAATTAAGCACATAAAACAAAACAGTTTATTTGTTACCTCAAATGATAGCGGGTTTTTTAAAAGATTTTGCACGCAATTAACTTCCATCATTGAAAAAACGTCACGTTCGTCTTTGAATTCACACGCGCGATTGCGCGAAACAAAACACTACGGTCGAAAGTCAAACGTTGACTTTAAATGGGGAACGCTTCGCTCGGTGCCCCATTGGCCTGGTATATCGCGTATAGCGCAGATAAGCGATAGCCAACCGAATCACCTCTGCATGGGGAACAAATCACAACGTGCCCCGGAAAATAGTTTTGAGGCTGTTAGCCGCGCTTGTGGTGCGGAAGGAAAATTTGATACCATCGTTAAAATAATGAAATTAAAATAATGCACTGAATTACATGCGAATTTCTTTCTGTGTTTATCTTGGTGGTTGGGTGGGCACGTGCCCTTGTGCCCTTTAATACAAGCCGCCACTGACCTTTACTATGACTTTGTGCTCAACTGAAGAGGATTCAATTTCAACAGAACTTTTTAACACCTTGAATTAGATTTGCACAGGACAGTTATATTTATCCAAAATTTTTATTTTAATTATTATTTTGTTATCCCAATATTTTCAGGGCATCCTAACATTATTCGTAGTCTGTCGAGTGTCTCAAAATAATGTGTTTTAAATGAGATGTGACCTAATTGTTAGGCGGTAGTTTTTGCCTCCTATGAATAATACTTAAATGTATGCTCAACAAATATTTACTAAAAATCTGTCTGTTCTATAATATAGTTCTTACGATGGGCATTTTTCAGTTTCGGATTAGCGCTTTATTTGCACAGCACAAACTGAAGGCATTTCTGTCTTTATTAGTTGCTTGCAGATTCAATTTCAGACAAAGACATATGTCGTAGTGACATCTGCGAACGAAACAAGACCAACACTGTACGTGTGACGTATTCTGTCGCCCGACACGTTTAGCAGAAAGAAACAGAGATACTTTAAGAATGTCGCGCAGATGCAGACAAACGTCACTACTTAAATCTGTTTCCAGCAGTATTTAAAATGTTTTAGAGGTTGAATGGTTGATGGTGTATTTGTATTACCTATATATTTTTAAAAAAAGCCATTCGCAATGACACTGCACTAGCTTTTACATATAGTGCTCTACGGTTGTAATCTTTCTTGAATTTAAAACCAATACATTGTAAGAGTTTCCTAATCGTTGATATTGCAGCATTTAGAATTTGTTTGTCTTTCAAATTTTGTTTAACTGTTTTTAAAGTGACTTGGTTTTCTGAAGGCGCAATGTGAACGATTAAGGAACTTGAAGCTGCAGCTGAAATACATCGAAACGCAATCATCAAGGGAGCCCCGGAAGCTGCTGAGATGTCTCAAAGCGGTGGGTATGTGAATTGTTAATGGAACTTGACGCTACAGCTGCGATACCTCAAAGCGCAATCGTCAAGGGAAGCCGTAAGCTGCTGAGATACCTCAAAGCGCTGGGAGGTGGAGGGTTAAGGAAACTTGACGCTGCAGCTGAGATACCTCAAAGCGCAATTGTCAAGGGAGGCCGTAAGCTGCTGAGTTACCTCAAAGCGCTGGCAGGTGAAGGGATAAGGAAACTTGACGTTACAGATGAGATACCTCAAAGCGCAATTGTCAAGGGAAGCCGTAAGCAGCTGAGACACCTGAAAGCGCTGGCAGGTTAAGGGTTACGGAAACCTGTAAAGGAACTGTGCTTCTTGACATTTAGATCAAAAATCCTCTCATAACAACTTACTTCTGTTTTTATAGGCCAAAAGCGGGTGCCGGATCGTGAGAACCCACTGCACGTGCACCCCATTTTTAGAAACAACACGCATTTGAAGGCCCCATTAATTTTGAAACTAATAATTTTCGTAAACATAAGTTAATTAGCTGTTAAAAATCTGAAGATCCAAACTAACTAAATAATATAATTTAGTGTTTAGTTAACACGTCTATGTGTGGAATGTCACCCATGAGGGTATTCAACAAAAAAAAGTAATAATTTAGAAAGGTTATGGACTAAACCAAACCAAACATTTAGCACAGTAATAGACCGCGCTAAAGACAGCTGTCATTGCATATCTTACGTACTTGAGATCAACTAATTCAAAGTCATATTGTTAACCTATTTACCTGAAATAGATAGCTGAAAGAAAACGCTGAAAAGAAATGTTTTAAATATGAAAATATAAAATTCAACTACCGAATGGGTAATCGTCTTATAATTCCATTTATTGTATATGAAATTTGATGTTTATTTTATGATCGTAGCCCTCATAAATTAGGTCCACTCGTAAAGGGCAGACCCTTTACAAAAAAATAAACACGTGTGAAGGAACGCCCGTTCCCAAGATCAATGAAGCATGATTTATAAACGCCAACTAAAATTCATAGAAGTTACATTTAACATGAAATATTTATGCGAGTATAGATTAAAAATTCAAATTATGAACATAATGTCCAAAAGTTCAACTGTCTGTGAGAATATAAACATAATCGCAAATGCTACAGTAAACGCCTAAAAATAATTCATCGTCAAATTATGTCAATTTTTAGGATAAGTATCACACATGGGGCTGTTCACCATTTTTTGAAATTTAAATTTGTAATCGTAATTGCTCACGAGCCATAACAATCAGCCCCGGCATTTACATTTTTTTTTAGTAAATTTAGTTTTGACCCTCTTATTAAATTATTCAACCCTGAGATTTCAGGAACTTTAACTGTAGTGTCGTGGAGATTAGTATTCTTGCATTTATTTGTGTTTATATAGTTAGCAGTTGTTAGCGTTGTGTTATGAGAGAAGCTTACAGTCACTAGGTACTTGCCACTTCGAGTATATACCAACTTTAATTAATAGTGCCCTTCTAATTTCCCCAGACAGATCAATAATAGAACGACACACCAGAAACAACAAGCGAAGGTCAAGTGTTTAAAAGACTACGACGTAATGTATGCACCACAATTTTTTATAAATTACGTTATAATTTGAATAATTATTTTGAAATTCACAAAAAAATACATTATCTATGTTGATAAAATATTTGCAATGCGGAGATGGTATACCTACTTATATATAACGACTAATTTCCAGGAAATCAGTAAATGCAACTAAGAAATTATAAATTACATTCAAATTTTTTATTTCAAGCGCTATTAGAAATTGTCCTAAGGTGGAATACCTCGTAACTATTTATGTAGCAAAATATGTAGATATGTTAAACAAGCATTGAACGTATAATTCATTAAAACATTTATTACACATCATTCTGGGTGGTTGTAAAGATTATAGTCATAATAATTCCAATTTCAGTTTTATTGCTTATAAAAAATATACTTTTGCTAATTTCAGCTTAAGTTGTTTTCATATGATCCGCAAATATTTTACAGAAGAGTCCGTTTGTTCGTAGTTACGCCACTGGCTATTACAGAAAATATGAATCATCGTACGTATCAGAGTACATTATCAATCGCAATAATGCAACTTTAACGGAAATGTCTGCAATTACTCATACATTGTGAATAGTTAGAATATAAACTGATACCCAGTAGAAAATAGCTTTCCTCAACTGAAACCCATACTTTGTAATTTTAATCGTCAATCTCTTTAAAATAGTCTTCCATTGATAAATGGAATAAAATTAAATATGACAATACAAACACCAAAGTGGTGTTCTTGCGGGAACCCATACTTTGTAATTTTAATCGTCAATCTCTTTAAAATAGTCTTCCATTGATAAATGGAATAAAACAAATATGACAATACAAACACCAAAGTGGTGTTCTTGCGGGAACAATTTTTATTTAATTTTAATAAACAATCATTTAATTATATTATATATTTGCAAAATCTGCAACATCTTAACAATAAAAATAAAACGTTAAAAGCTTTATAGACCAATGCACTTATATTTACATAAACTTACGTAACACGAGACGAGCTATCGTAATCGCTTCAGTAACATTGCATTTCTTCTCATTCTGCGTAGAATATACTCTATTTACCTACCCGCTTTTATTAGCGGAGGGAAAACTTAAATATTGGCATGTTTGTGGTGTCTACCGTCTCTACTGCAATTCTTCTAACAAAAAGAATATAACCGATTAACTATGTATTAAGACGGACATTCATACAATCGTTGCTGTAATTGTAGTTGGATTAACAGTATTTATACAATTTCCTAAATGGGTAATTTTCGACAATTTTACAAAATGCTGCATCTCTTTGGTTAACAAGCATTGTTGCAGGTGTATGCATTATTGTTATTCGGTTTAACCGTAGAAATATTAAAATTCAGGAAGAGACTTCAGTTTGTTTATGTTATAATAGGAAGAGGTTGCGGGCCTTAGTGCGTAGAAAAGTAATAGTGTGAAATCATGACCTAGATAAGAACTTTCAATATTTTATCTTCGCTGTTTCTATAAATATATATATCAGCACAACTTTTATAATATATTTACTAGGTAAATATATGCTTAAGATAACTTTTAAATTTAAAGCAGCTACGAATATTACATTAATTATCTCTTCTGTGGATTATAAATTACATTTACAGTGAAACTACAATATACGTAATATACATAGGTTGCAATGCCGTGTAAGGTAATAGAACCACTACGTATTGGTTGCGCGGGTTGGGGAAAGAGGGGGTTCCCCCATTGCAGGACAATGAAGGAGGGCATCAGTCCTTAAAACGAAGTAGCTGGGTACAAGTGGGGTTTAGCAGTGGTTAGTTAGTGATTGAAAAAATTGTGCAATTTTTACTTGTTGACGAGTTTTTGGCGTGTAAACATCATGGTAATGTATTAGTTCATTTTCTTAAGAAATTTCGTGTAATTATCTGATGTTGCAGGTGGACCTAGTGCGGATGAATTTGCCCTCAGATTGGAGTTGTATGAGCTCTTACTGCTCCGATGATTACGAATTAGTCGATATTCAATCACACACGTCTCGGTATAAAACCTTGAAATCGATGGTGGAAGGAACTTTCAATGTAAGGACAGAAAGAATTGTAAGAGTGCAGAATCCATATCTATATGGACAGTTTATGATTAAAAAAGAAGAATATCAAACACGTGGATATGGACAAGTTCTCGATTTATTTCACGACACCGGAGCACATAAAGTGTCATCGATTGTTAGTAGCAACTTGGATTGGCGACTAGCAAATAGAGTGAAGTATGGCAAGGGTGTTAGTTTTTCACCATCGCCTGCATATGCGAACAGAGAATCGTCCCGAAATAATGGTACTTCCAGAGCAATGATTATTGCAGAGGTTTTGGTAGGACTTTCGGAACATGTAGCTTACAGTAAACAGTTACCCTCTGATGGTTATGACACTACCATTGGAAACGTTGGTAATGTGTATGTGAAATACTATGACAACGAGTTTTACCCTAAATATATCGTTTATTATGAAAGCGCCCCGCGTGTTTATCGATATCGTAGTTATTGGTAAATACACCGCAATTTAAGGTTGGTTGATTGGTTATACATTGTTGAATTCCTAATTAATATAGTATTTTTAAAAGTTGAAATAATAAGTTCAATATGTTTGTTGGCAAATATCAATGTAAACAAAGTTTTAATTTTTTTCCGGTATTCCGATTGTAATATTTAAACATCTACAGATTTTTTAAATTTTGTAGAATATTTGCAATATATAAAAATGTGATGTTTTTGAATAATAGTATAAAATCTAAAGTCTGCTTTATAATATAATAAATTTTCATATAAATGATTTTAAAGAGTTCGTTCAACCACTGTATTGAAAGTGCTTACAAAAGAAGGAAAAATTTTTTTTTCTAAACTGCAGCACATATTTAACTTAATATTACTACGGAAAAAGTGTATTTGTAATAGTTACAGTAACAGCTAATTTCCACTATAAGTGATAAAGATTATAATATTTATGTTTAATATTTTCAGTATTTTTTATATATGCTTAGAAATTAGGAATTATTTCAAATAAGTAGATATCTAATTTCGAATTTTATTTGTAGTTTTATGTAATGGGTAATCTTGACTGTATTTTATATTTTTGTATCAGTATTCTTATTGGTTTGTAGTTTAGTAAATATGATTTTATATTTGTTCTATGTACTGAAATAAACGAAAGTTACCTACTTATTGAAGGTGTGCGAAGGAAATTGGTTCTTAAACATTCATTCATTATTCTTATAGGACCTTTCCAACATACAAAAATATAAGAAGAAATGGAGAATAATTGGTTTACTAGTAGATTTTCTTTACTTTGTTTCTTATGTTATATACAGTTGCAGGAACCAGATATAAATTATTTAGTTGTGTAACAAAAAAGCTGTCTGTCGAAAATAGTAAACCTAGTAGTAGGAACTGATTATATGAATACATCTTTACAATCTTTAAATGGGTCAACTTCTGTTTCTATTTACGTACATAGGACTTTTTGGGCACCAATACAGTACTAATGGAAGTAACTAGAAAGATGGAATGGGCAATTTAATTTCATTGTATCGCTGCCAATTTCTCCGGGAAAAAAAATATTTTTTTATTTATCAATGGAATACTATTATTTCTAAGCCTGGGTAAATTATTGGGGTGAATCAGTAATGCATTAGAAATCGGCCTACAGCTTTCTGAAATTTTTGAAATGTATCTCTCAACTTGTTACTTCCCCAATTTTTTCTTTTGTGATTCATTTTTAATGTTCAAATTTAACTTGGAATTAATTAATTAACCAAGTGTAGTTGTGGGAGCGCTAGAAATGTCGTGCAGAAAAAAATCAAAGTATAAAAAAAACGTGAATGCATAACGTCAATTTTTAGGGACTCCATCCATTTTTTATGGGTATCTAAAAAAAGCTACAATGAAATGATAGTAGTTGTACTAATTCCTTTTAATTTTAAATAAAATCCTATATTAAGATGCAATTTTTGTACAATCATTTTATTAAAAAGGTACATTTTACTGCAAAATTTTTCATAAAACTCTTAGTATTTATCTGTGGGTTATAAAGCACAGCAGATTTTAAGATGTGGAACATAGCGGTCTTCAGTAAAACGTAGGAAGTTAACTAATGCCCAAATATATGAAAAAAATTTTGCTTATTAGTAGAAATTATTGAAGTACACAAGATACGACAAAAAATTCCTTGTTTGCTGTACCACATATTTTATTTTAAAAACGTTTTGTGAAAGCTGAATTTCTTATCCTATGCTTTGCCAGGAAAAATAAATCATTTTTCTAAATAAAGTTTTCATTATCATGCTTTGTCCTAATACATGCTATACTATAAATATGTAAGAAAAATAATACAAACTATTATACGAGGCTTGTTCAACTGAAACCCATCTTTGAGCAACTTAGCCTTGAAAACAAACGCAATAATTCAAATGACGTTTGTTAATGTTAGTAGTGTTTGTAAGCCACACATTAATACGTTTCTAGCGTTTGAATTTGATTCTGACTTTTAAAACTTCCGATTTTGAAATGGCGTTTGTTGTTGAAAATCCGTCCAAGTTTGATCAACGTGCGGTCCTACAATTTTTATGCGCTGAGGGTGTGCAAGCATTGCAGATTCATACTCGAATGCAAGCAATATATGGAAATACATGTATTGCATATTCAATTGTGAAGGAACGGTGCCCAAAATTCAAGAATTGAAAAGAGGAGACTATGGATGAGCCGCAATATGGCATGTGTGGAAGGCCTCAGAGAAAATCGTCGAATTTCAATTAGAGAAATTTCAGAAATTGTTGGAGCGAGTGTGAGATCTGTCCATAGTATTGTTCGTAATCGGGGTTACAGCAAAGTTTGTTCGCAATGGATTCACCATCTCTTGTCTAATGAATAAAAATACTTGCGAATGGGCTTACCTCTGCAACACCTCGCAGACTATAGGCAAAATGGTGATGACTTTCTTCTGTCAATAGTTGCTAGTGACGAAACTTGGTGCCATTACTACGAGCCATTCAGTAAATTATCGTCGATGCAGTGGAAACATTCAAGTTCACCACCACCGAAGAAGTTTAAAGCACAACCTTTTGCAGGCAAGGTGATGTCAACATTTTTTTTCGACCTTGAAGGACCCTTGTTGATAGAGTTTAAGGAACCTGGAGTAAATGTCAATGCAAATCTGTACAATAAAACTTTGAACAAGCTTCATCAAGCAATAAGATGGAAACTTCCAGGAACACTTGTGGGTGGGGTCATTTTGTTGCACGACAATGCTAGGCTTCTTGTTGCTAATGTGGTAAAAGAAAATCTTCAACGAAAGAAATGGAGGGTTTTAGAGCATCCACCCTATAGCCAGGATCTATCGCCTTGCGATTTCCATATTTTTGGACGCTGAAAAAGGCGTTAAAAGGTCAGCATTTTGAGTCTGACGCAGAAGTACAGATAGCTGAGGAAGACTTCTTCAATCAGCAGCCACAAAAATTCTATGAGCAGGGTATACGTCAGTTAGTAAAACAATGGGATAGGTGCCCTAACTGAGACCGCAATTATTTGTAATTAAATTGTTGAATAAATTTTTTACAAAGCAAAAATGGGTTTCAATTTAACACAGCTCGTATCTTGTGCTATCATGTATCGACTTTTTAATCACTGTCTTCATCTTCAAATTTGTTAAGATCCTCTTTCTTCTCTTCCTTTTCAAATTCATTCTTTTTCAATGTTGACCACCGTTTAATACTTGACAATGCAGGTAATGGTATATTTAAATTTTTTGAAAGATACATGTAACATCTTTTATTGCTTAAATGTCTAATAGTGTATCCCATTGCCATGTCATCATTACTCCAATATATTTTCTTCTTACCTGTTAATATCTTGATCTGAGATTCTGAAAAAACTTTAGATAAAATATTTCTTTGATCAATTAAACTCATGGTGGCTCTATGAAGCCTGTCGTATTGCTGCATTAATGTTTTCAATTCATCATCTCTGGATTTCACTGCTTGACCTTTATCAGACACTTGAGTATGCATCTTCCTCACAATTTCTTCTAACTGCACAACTTGCCGCCTAAGGGAAATATTTTCACTTTTCAAATTTTCAAGTTGTTGGGTGCTTGTTATATGCTTATATTTTTCATCGTCTGGTTTTCTAGCTACAACCTTCTCTTGCTTAAAAGTTTCACTTTCTTCTAGTTCGTCATTTATTGGTTCATCATATTTTATTTCAGAGTTAAGGAGAGGTTGATGCGATTCAATTTCTATGTAGTCTTTGACAGGAGCAGAATGAAAGTTGCAACTA
Source organism: Limonius californicus (assembly GCA_014611495.1). Classification (NCBI taxonomy): domain Eukaryota; kingdom Metazoa; phylum Arthropoda; class Insecta; order Coleoptera; family Elateridae; genus Limonius; species Limonius californicus. The sequence continues at coordinate 15,174 of JABXWE010003499.1, forward strand.
GATGTTTGGTCTCCAACGCTCTGTACTTCATACACCATTATTTCTTTTATTTCGTGTCCTATTCCATCAGTATTAACAGTGACTGGTTGTTCAATAGTAGCTTTCATTATTACAGGGGTATGTGGATTGGGAAGATACAGTGTTGGGACAGCATCGTATTTAAGCATTCTTGTATAATTACCCATATAATCTAGCAGTTTGTATTCAGAAGTGTAACTGTTGCTGTCAAAATGAATGGAGCATATTTGAGCTAAAAATAAGCACAATTAGGCACTTATTTAACTATATTTTGTTGTTTTACTTTTTGTGTGTTTTAGCAACCAGTGTGCTTTTTCATAATACAAAAATTCATGAATTTTTACTTACCACTACGGAGATCAATAGGGTCAGCCCTCCAGCATGCAGTAATCCATTGCTGTGCAACAACAGGATGCTTTGGAAAATAATAATATTGAATTGTTGGATCTGTAGTGGTAGCGGTGCTGTTTGTACAGCCATATACTGCACAGGACATCATTGTTACAATTGACATCTGCAACAAAAACATTTTGATAATAATAGGTAGCAAACAGTACTTTACATACCCATGGTTTACATAAATGGACTTAAGATTTTGATAGAAGACGGAAATATGAATAAATGTGTAAGTGTGATATATACAAAATCTCAGTAACTTGTTAAACAAATTTAATAACTTTTTATAATTAAAATTTATTACTCCTACCAAATTAATAGTTTCAAAAATGATCTGTACAATTGTTTTCAGAGGAACCACCATCTGAGTTTTTCCACAATTCCTTAAATTCTCTGCGATATCTGTAATTAGGTATGATTTGAGCATCTAAAAACTGTCAAACTATGTATATAGTTTTGTTTCTGTATAATGTGGGGTACTTGCATGCCTCTTTTATTATTCAAAATATTAAATAATGTTTTAAGAAAAGTTGAAAAAATGTATTATGTAGAATAAAATATAGTACACCTTTTGTTTAGAGCTTTTTTCAAGATTTTGCTCTTGCTTTTAGAAATTTTAAACGCGATACACTTTCTCAAAGTTACCTTTAATTACTGTAATAGTAGAATGTTTCCTTTTTCAGGTCTTTTTTAACCCCCATCTTATATTTTTTAATGTCTACAACAAATTGTACGCTAATTTAATATCTTATAGCTGATTGCGATATTAATAACCCAAGTTAAAAGTCAGTTATGCCACGAGTTGCTCCTGCTTTTTTTTTTATAATGTGCTTAATACTATTAACAATGCCATCAACTACAACAGAACAACTACAAATTAAATCATAAGAAACAACGAGGCATGTTTTGTTATTTTTAGCATATTTTTGAACTAATACTTTGCATTCTTCAGTAAACAGAAATATAACATATATCTCTTTTCGTAGACACTAAATCATCTACAACATTTTTTTAATTTCTTATGTTATTTGCTTTTACAATAATTCATAAAAAGCAATTCTATGTATTTCTATTAGAAATGTAATAACTTCCGCTCGTTACATACTTTTCTTTTTACTGTAAGCCATTTTTCAAATTTAATTTAATAATACCCTTAACACTTACCAACCGCATAACTACAACCGGTTTATTTACGTCTTTTTGTTTCTCAGCAACTAGGCCATCCTAGTTTTTCATTTTGATTTGTTTTATGGATGTTTTCATTATACTGTATTTAACATATCATAAAATAACTATTAAACCAAATCACAGGCATCGTTGATTTTTAAATGAAAACTGACATATTATAAAAAAACTAATCAAAAATAGAATGTCACAGCAATTAGAATGAACGTAATTATTTGTTTTTGTAGTGATAAAACAAATTAAATTTAATGAGTTACATGTAAGAAATAACTGCAATACTTAGCTTTATGCCTGTAACCATAAATTTGTATACTAGTTATTGTTGAATAATTTCAATAATTAAATGTGTATGATTTAATGTCTTTTGAGGAAGGGATCTGATTTAACAAAAATATAAATTAATCTGGATACACAAATTTGGCTTGCTGTTTAAGGTTGTATGTGTTTTTTTTTTGTATAATACAGGAATACTAATTAAAACTTAAGTCCATTTTATAAATTATTTATTCAGTTCAAATAAGTATAATAAATACATCTAGTTACAAGAATATTAATTAACCATTCATACTGCAACACATGACTTTATTTCATACAATATATGACAAGATAAAAAAAGTACAAATTAGCTTTTGTTATTTTGAAGCTGCCCACTTCTGAACACAACATAAGGAAGGTAAGGGAATATTCAACGTATTCTTTAGATATAAATAACACTCTTTATTCCCCATTTGTCGCAATGTGAATGCCATTGCCATGTCATCATTACTCCAAAGAGTTTTTCTCTTTCCCAACAAAACGTTGATTTGAGATTGTGAAAATACTTGCGTTAGCAAGTTCTTTTGCTCTTTAGCTAAATTTGATCTTTGATTAAGTTTATTATATTGAGCCTTAATAGCATGGCATTTTTTTCTTTTATAATTAAGTTTCTTCTCTAATTCAGCAAGCTTTTCTGAAAGAGAATCTTTCTGTTCAGTCAGCTTTTTTTGCTTTTCCTTGAGCAAGATACTTTCATCAACAGCCCTTCGCACTTCTGTTGGATCAGGGACATCACACACCCCCCCTTCTGTATTTAAAAGATCAACTATGCTAACTTCTACACCTCCAAGAAGTTGAGTAGGCATTGCAGTTTGCTTTAATTTACGCTTAAACAATGGGTTTACAATTTCTTCTTTGAAATTTCTGTCATAATCATCTGGCAAAAAATGATCTGTACACACTTTTGCTGAATTAGGATTAAAATCTTCCTTTACTCTACATCGTTGTAGCCAAAGTTGCAGCAATTCGCCTTTACTGGGAAAATTATGAAATTTGTAACGATTATTTGGATCAAACTTTTGGAACACATTACGACAGGAAATTACTGCACATTTAAATGGTTGGGTCCTGTAAAAATATCTTGAAATTATACTCAGGAAGAACACTGTGAATGTTTTATATTACCACAGGGTTGTATCGCACTGTACTTTTTTTATGTACTCCGGAACACTTTCGAGTATCTCAGCAACCACTTTTTTTCTCATACGTACTTCAGCTCGTTTAGTTCTGTCTGTAGATCCGCTCATTTTTTTAAAACACAACTGAAATTTTTTGGGGATATAATAATAAATGTAAATCTTAGAGAGCATTTTTATAAAATAATAAATTATGCGAATTCTAAAGGTTACACATTCACTCAATTACACTTACCCAGCGTTTGCTCGATATGAGGTCTAGGAAATAGTTTCTGCTAACTATCGTAGATGTAAAGGTTAGAAAAACAACATTTCTAAAAAAAAAACCATGTAATGCCAATGGGAGCAATACTGAGACTACGCAAGCGCATGTGTGCAAGTGTGCTACTCTTCCTTGACTGTTTATTATATATAGGATGGAGCAAAATAAATAGCACGATCAACAACATTTTCGAAAACAGTTAGATATGTCAAACAAACCATGTGTCTTCACTTGTCTATAACATTTACTACAATTATTTAATAGTCATCAAAGTATAATTCAGTTGCTATATTATTTACTACTCTAAAACACAAAATATTTATATTTCAAAGTATACATTTACATTCGCAGGGATTACGATAAGCTTATAAGTTTAGAATTGCTCAACACATCTAGGCAAATTCTTTGTAGATTTTGTCAATATGTTTAATAAACAGAACTGCATGGGGAACTACATCGGAGCTTATGCTTCTTTCCACTTTAAATTTCAAATTTATACGCTTTTATAGTGAACATTATATGTACTTTTCCCGTGGGTGCCGCTTAGTACACGACGGAAAAGAGCTTCACATATAGTTTTTCCATGAACCTAAATAATTTATAAAAAAATCGTTCCTTTTGATATTGTAAATTAAAATTCGATTTCTACACGTTGCTTTTGATATTCATAGACCATGGTATGTGGTATCAAACAACAAAGGAAACATTCGCAAATACAAAAACTGGTAAGTAATTCTTGTCTTTTCGTCGGGTATCTTACTTTTTGTCGTAGTTTTGCATCTAAAATGGATAGTGCCTTAAGTTATTTTGTCTATTTCTTGCCTTTGGATATGTCTTGGTGTTAGTGTTAGTTGCAGAAGTAGATACATATTTGATTTAAATTAATTTTAAAATAAAATCTTTACCTGCAGAGATCACTTATGTGAATTGAATACCTTAGCGGTTGATATTGGCGATGCCAAACCCGGATAAAGGGAGACGTTTGGAGCTACTGAGCAGCTTTCTGGTCACTTCAGAAACAATATTTTGCTAGAGAGTTGTCGAACCGGATTTCAAGATGACGACACTGCTGAGTGATAAAAAGGCTTCCGATTACGAGAAAGAGAACAGACAAAGTATGGAAACTAAAAAAAGAACATCCACAAATAATCGTTGCAAAGTCATAGTATGAATAATATTGTTTTTGTCTTTTAAATACAAGTGTGTAATTACTGATTTTTACATTGTTTGGACAAAGACATGTGTCGATTGTCGGTACGAGAATTTAGTAAATATTTGAAACAGGTAAATTAAATTTCTGGATTTTGTTATTATGTGATAGAATGACTCGATGATGGGCGAGTAAACTTCATGTGTCAAAAATAATTCTGGTATTCCCTCTTCTACAATCAAAGGTTACGGTGACCATTATTTAATTCATCAAATACGGGACAACTTAAAAGTGAAAACTAAAGAAAAATAGTGATCTATAGACATCACTTGCACACAAGGCACTGCAGTAATGCACAAGGGCGTACCCAGCGAGAGCCAGCTGCCATCCCCCCCCTTGGAGAAAATTTGCAAACCGAATTCGTATCCCGCCCCGCCGCACAGAGATTCGCTACGTCATCATTAAATATTCGATTTTCCCAAGAAAATACCCCAGCTTTTGCGTTAACAAAACTACATTCTTTATATATGACCAAAACGAGTATTACAGACTTACACAAAAACACAGAATTGTTTAAAAATTTTTATGAGTTGGTTGATGTCACCGAAGAACTGAACCTTTGTGGATAAAGAAGAATTTACCTAAAGACAAATTAAGGGATACAGAAGTCGTTGACCTGTTTAACGAAACCAACATTTTTTTCCCGCCATGACAAAAGCACTCTCAATTTTGAGCACTATTCCATGCACTACGGCGACTGTAGAACGCTCCTTCAATACGCATCCAAGAGTGAAGACCTGGCCTAGGAGCACTGTGGGAGAGGAAAGGGTGACGATTATGCCTGATGAGCATGCATAGGAATTTTGTGAAAGAAAACCGTGAGATGGTGGAAAAGAAAGTTATAGACAAATTTGCGGCAAATCCGAGGACCGAGAAGATTATTATTAACATACAAATTTAGCTCAATTAAGTACATTGTAGCAGTGGCGGCTCGTGAGTTAAGAAAGAGGGTGGGCACAAGAAAAAACTTACCTATTTTTTGTACATAAAATCCATTCTCCTATTTTTCATGCTGGAAAAGACGTCTATGAGTAGTTTCATCGGCCTCCAAAGCAATGAAATTTGCAGATTTAATTTCTTTTAATATTTCCTGCTTGTAAATTTGCAGCATTTCATCTGGCAATTCGTTCTGAATAGTTTTTGAGACGCCTTTAAACACTTGTGAACCTTTCATATGTATTGCAAGCACAGCGTCTAATTCGGCAGCAAACTTGATTAACCCTATAAAAATTCATGGATTGTCTGACGCTAATGTTTCATCGTGACCTCGCAACGCCAGTTCAAAGGCGCCGCAAAATTTAATACACATAATTAACCGGCGCAAAATATGACGATTTTTTTCCACGTCTTCGTTGTACTTAATTTTATGTCGTAAATAGGCATCCTCTAATTGTTTACGGATGTCCACTTTGCCTAAAACACTAAAATCCATGCACGCATTCATGTGAGAAACGGAAGATTTGTGTTTCTTTGCCCTCTCTGCAATGTGTTTTAAATCATTCACCCCTTGTTTATTCCACGCACTAACCTCTTTCTTAAAAATTAAGCACATAAAACAAAACAGTTTATTTGTTACTGAACATCCGCACATACAATCTTTCGTCTTTGAAACCAAACGCGCGATTGCGCGAAAACACAAAACACTGCGGTCGAAATTCAAACGTTGACTTTAAATGGGGAACAATCTGCTCGGTGCCCCATTCGCCTGGTATATCGCGTATAGCGAAGATAACCGACAGGCAGCCGAACCACCTCTACATGGGGAACAAATCAGAGCGTTCCCCAGAACATAGTTTTGAGCGTGTTAGCCTTTGGTGCGGAAGGAAAATTTGATACCATCGTTAAAATAATGAAATTAAAATAATGCACTGAATTACATGCGAATTTCTTTCTGTGTTTATCATGGTGGTTGGGTGGGCACGTGCCCTTGTGCCCTTTAGTACAAGCCGCCACTGCATTTGTAGGTCCCTATTATAAAGTGATAGCATTAGTATGTTTAGTGATCAATAAAAACAGTTTTTCTATAGTTCTGAATTTTATTTTGCAAGAAATCGTGCTTTTCATCCCCTCCCCTCCCTTCCTCGAAACCAAAGAGCACTATATTTTATACAATATCTCTTTGCTCGAAACCAATATGAGTTGCTCGCCTCTAGTTCAGATCTTGGGTACGCCCTTTGTGATGCAGTCAATAAGTTTATGTAGTCAGATTACAGTTTCAGCATGGAAAAAAATAGCCGAATCATGAACGCAATTTTCTACTTCATACGAAATTTCAAAGCGTAAGCTTTAAGGATTAAGGTGCACAAAATTGTGCGAAACGGTACATGCTTCGTAAATACGGTACTTTTTTGAGTCCCGTTTAATTTATAAAATTTTACGGGATTTTGCCAACAAATTCCAGTACTATTTACGGTAACACTTCTAGAAGCTCCGAAAAGTAGCATAAGCATGCCAGCTAAATTGGTCGGTTTGTATAAATAACGTTCTTTGTCAAGTTCATAGTTTCTTAATACTTCAAAATTATCTGAATTGTTAACAAGGTTGAATTTTTAATAATACATATTTGGATTAGTTACATAATTTCTTTTATACCATTTAGCATTTAATGACGTTTTTAAATTGAATTCTAAATTGTTGTCTATTACTATAATTTATAAGATTATTTTGTAGAAAGTGTATATTCAACTGTAAAAAGAATCAATCAAATCCAAATCTTGCTGTTATTATCACGTTTGCATTATTTCGTACTATAATTAACTGTAGCATATTCTCAAAGCGGAAAAAATTACGCAGAACAGCAATGCCAGGACACCCGCATCACGTAGCCAAATATTCTCGAAAGAATGCTTTTAACTATGTATATTCCACGATCATGCACTCTCGTTAACCGGCGACTATACATACTAGCTACTGATGGATTATAATTTTGCCACCATCGCGAAGTGCCGCCCTCAGGCGGGGCCTGAGTAGCCTGAGTGCTAACGGTGCCTCTGTGTGGAACTTTATTTATTAATGATCAAGCCATTCAATTACTGATTGTTACAGGGTGCGATGGATTTTAAGAATATTAAGTATAGGATGATCGTAATCTCTGCGGATGTCATGTTACTCAATTGGAACAATTATTTTTGGGTCTAAAACTAAAAATATAGGTACTTCTGGAACTAGATAATTCAATAGTTGCAATAAATGTTACAAGCCGTATCGCTTATGTAAAAATACACGTTTTGTTTTGCACCGCCAATCCTTATCGAAAATATTGATCATACTGTATTATCAAAAAAAAGTAGACGGATTCTCGTGGTGGGGTAGATGTATTCAATTTGAATTATTTATTACATTTTGGTATTTACTAAAAGATTTAAATATTTGTTAAAGTTGAATAAAAATTTTGCAGTTTCTGATATAGTATAATTTTTGAAGCATATAAAAATTATTCTAAAGTTTGACACATGCCCCTCCATTTTCTGCTGGTCTGCCGCTCGTTTGTTAGTGACGTCACGAACGTCGGACATTACCGTTTCTACGGAAAGCCCAAGTCCTTATTTTGGCATTTTTAACGAATAGTTTGTGGTCTCACTCTATGTTCGTTTTTGAACATTGTGTGCTCACGCCATTTTATTTTGAGATAATATGTTAGCATAGCATTTTAATATCAAACTATTAGGCAAGGAAACTTAACGGGTAAGTTTCTTGTATGGTTTTTCAAAACCGGTTTGTTTGTGGTTGATATCTCTAGAAGGGTTGAAATTAATTATGGCCGAATTTAAATTTTGCAGGTTACAAGTACATTTTTGAATTAATATGGAAACTGAACAATTTTCTCTATGCTGGAATAATTTTCACAATAACTTGAGGACGGGTTTTCATTCTCTTTTACAAGATGAAGATCTTGTTGATGTTACTCTTGCAGCTGAGGGTAGATACCTTAAAGCTCATAAAACGGTTTTATCCGTTTGCAGCCCGTATTTTAAAGAATTGTTCAAAGCAAATCCATGCAAACATCCGATAGTCATTTTGCAAGATGTAAAGTATTCTGCTCTACACTGTTTGTTGCAATTTATGTATCAAGGCGAAGTTAGTGTTAGTCAAGATGAAATACCGACTTTTATGAGGGTAGCCGAGACTTTAAAAATAAAAGGACTGACTGAAAATAATTCCTCTAGTGATACGGTAAGTCTTAGATTAATTAATTGAAATAGTCGATAACCCTTCTTTTTTAGGACACAAATGGTGTTGCGAACAACAACTTTCATAGAAGCAGTCCCTACATGTATGAAGATTTGGAACCTAGGCAAATAATGAAACGTACAAGATCAGCAAAAAAAGTAATTAGGCCTATTCAACACCTGCGACCTTTAGAGAGCCCAAAGACTGTAAAATCACCAGCATCAGTTGCATCTTCACAGTCAGCTTCATCACCTCAACCACCACCAGCTAAGAAACCGTGCACAGATGAAGTTCCAGAGAGAATACCTGAATGCTCAGACTCTGCAATCAATCCCAAACAAGAACCTGCTGATAGTAGCGAAGACGAGTATAAGGGTCACTATCTTGAAGACAACAGTTTAGATATGTCAGCAATGTTGGATACTACGTTAAGTGAACCTTCCAATCCATCCGGTAGTTGGACACCAGATCTTAAAGTACCAGCTGATACCTCTAGTCCCGGTAGGTGTATTTATGTTTGAGTTACATATATGGTGATGGCATGAGCAATGTTCTGGGGTTTCAAGCTCAGGGCTTTCAAAAGTCTTAAAATAAGTACAGCGGTCATAAGAAGTTATATAATTGGTTTTCTAATATATTTGACTTCATAAAAAACATATAAATGTTATTCCTCTGTAAAGTTACAGATTAATACTTAATAATGAGTGTTAGAATGTACCTATGCACTTTTTTGCAACTAATTAATTTTGTAAAGTATTTGGTAAGTAAATACCTTTACAGGTACATAGTTTCTCTTCGAAAATATGTTTTCACCTAAGTAAAACTGAAACATTTTATTGAAAAGTTTGTCACGACTTCACGAAATTTAAGACAATTTACTGTATCCACTTTTTTATTGCCATTTAATATTTTTATTACCCCAAATCCACTAAATTTACTTACAAAAAGTAAAATAAGATTTGCATGTACTTTTTTTAATTACACAATTTTTGTTGCACAATGTAGAATATATTTCTTTTATTGTAATACCAATTTTTCTCATTTTTGGCAAAGATACTTATATCTGTACTTAGAAATGCACTTCTAAATAGGTATTTCTTTTTTGTCTGTGCCTGTACTTACAACTAGGCTTTAGAAAACATGTATCTGTCCCAACACTACTGCTAATTTGTAGGTATCGTTGATAATACATATAGTCCGTCTCACAGGTTTACCTGGCTACCGGATTAGTGCAAAACTGTACAAACTTACCATTGACCTGCTTGCCCGCTCGCTGCTAGATTTTATTTCAAATGCTTGGTGCACAGTGCCGTAGATATTTTCATTCATTTTCAACATTTAGGCAATTTACTTTTGAATTAATTCTACAATCATCCAAATTATCAAACATAATTTTAACTTGCAAAGTTATACTATCAAGATAAAATTAAATATATTTCTTATATTGTGATTCAACTTAAAATGCTTTTTGCTTAATCCAAAAATTATTTGTTCGGTTTGTATGTCATCCACCAACGATTCCCTAATTACATTATCCATGATACACATCGCATTACCAATACAATAATGCAGTTCTAATGATCATTTGTAGGAGTATAAATACTCCACGGGGTTAATATTCTTTATTGGCTTTTAGCAACTACTTGGTGCTATATAATATATAAATTTATTTTTGTTTGCCATTATCAAACCATAAATTAAATTATGAAGAAATAAAAAACTGTTGAACAGGCTGAAAAATTAATTCAAGAGTGGAGGGAACGTGAACGTGTGATAGAAGAAATAAATCCTACTGTAATTACTTTAGGTTTGGATTCCGACTCCAATTATACTATTGATAGTGATGATTATGATATATAACTGCTTATTAACCTGATCTATTAATAATTTGTTGTTGAAATTAAAACTTATTATTATTGATACAAATTTTTTTTATCTGTAACATGGTACACAACAATTGTATGCTACTATTATTATTATTCAACATTACAGGTTGTAAAAACTATAAATAATTACATATGAATTCATAATAAATGGTAAGTAATATTAAATTCGAAAAACCAACATTTTTTATAAAATTCGCTATTATGCGTGTTTCCAAACAAAAACGGTTTAAACGTACGCCACTGGAATTTACAAATGTTTTGGTGTGTGTCTCGCTTCTATGGGATATTTACAAACCAAGTAAATATGAACACTTAATCGTTTACGTTCTGTGTTAAGATACGCTATGACTAATAAGTGAAATAGAACCAGTAGTTGAGTGTTGAAGAAATGTATATGCACTAATCTGATAGCTAGGTAACCCTCAGAGACTATTTAAGTAACTACTATTGAAGAGCTAGTAAAGCCATTTTAATTGAGATTTTCTGTCGCAATAGCAGTTTATTTATCTAATTTGTACTTGTTTTCCAAAAAGATATGACTATTTACTTTTATGTATTTTATATTCTTATAACAAAAAGTTTCTATTTTTAAAGCAACAAACATTAATATTTTAAAATATACTAAATTTAAAATTATTAAATTAGTTAATACGAAATAATATGAAAGTTAGTTTTTACTTATAATTTTTTAAATTTTTGTTGGGTTTTAGTTTCTTTGTATTTTGAATAAAATTTGCTTATCAGTATGTGGTAATTTAGAGATAAAAAGTTCTAATTATTTTCGTGAGGCATCAGGTTTATTAAAATTGCTGACACAAAGTCAAAAAATTATAATGAAAGTAGTAATACTTTGTTTTGGTATCTATGCAAGTTCACATACTGTTGCTGTCTGTGATATTTTTCTGATGGGGGAAAGTGGTATTTTTAGAAAGTAAAGTTGTAGGCTCTGTATTATTAGGATGTCTAATATGTTAAAAATCCCAATATAGGTGAGAACTACTTTTGATAGACAAAATTGGAATTGAGTGTGTATAATAAATAAATATGGCTTCGGAGTGAAGCTCTGCGTGAAAACCTCAACAAAGATAATAGTTTTAATTTATATTTCAAAGTTATTTTAGCCTGACTGACAAAAGTCTTGTGAGAGTTTTTTGTATTAATATATTTTTAGAATATTTATTTTATATTTACTAAGATGGTATATGCTATCATTTAATATAGTATATTAGATGTCTGCGTGCAGTCCCACTGTTTATTATTTAACACGTTTTCTACTAATTCATAGCTAAATCCTAACTTGAAACTGGGTGCCAACTTGAGGGATTAATTTCAGTATTAAATACTGGAGTACACATTTGTTTGTGTAAGATTAACAACTACAATTTGCATATATGAATTATACATTTATGAAAATACGAACTGGTTTTTTAAGCGCCATTTTGATAAAATTTTATTTAAAGTCAGTAAATTTCAGTCTCTTCTTATTAGTATGGCAAATGATAGTTATATAATAATCCATAAAATGATATAATGCCTATAACTTTGTAGCTTCCTTTTACATTTGAGATAGTTTTTAATGTCGTGTATTATACAAATTGGCTGATGATAGAATATACACTGCAAGGACCTCGGAAAGTTAACTGGAATAAAAGCGCTTACTTAGTGTGCTTTAATCCTATTTTTGTTTTCTCCAACATATGTGTATCTTATTAGATAGGAGTGAGAAATTGCATTTGGTCTTCGAAAATAAATATCTTTGTTAGGAATGTCAAATGTAGCTTTTTTACTGGTATCTAGTAAGTTATGCATATTTTGTGAAAAGTTTACAGGTTTAAAAGTAGTTTTGTTCCCTTCAACAGACCTTCTAGCTCTTGCCATTAGGAAGATTTGTGCATTGTACGTATTATAATGGACCGTTTCTATATAACAATTAACGTCATATAACTATATATAACTGGAATAACAAAACATATATTTATTACTATGTATTGTTAGATCAACATGTAGTCTAGGACACGAGAAAATCCAAAAAAGATTATTTGCATGTAATAAACTAGCCATAAGTAGTACAAGGTGTACTGGCTTAAGGCATAGGGAAAAAGAACTGGAAAGGGGTGGATTAAAAAATTTTGCACCAAATATTTTTAGTTTCTGTATGAAACGAGCTGTACCTGATATACAGTTTACTAGCTCTTTATAAGTATTTGTAATTATTTTTCAAACCTGGACATTTAATTTTTTGTAGCGTGCATTTTTATTATACCGTTGTTAATTATTATCATTGTGAGAATTATTAAATCTAAGATCATAACTCCTGTCACTATTACTATAAATTTCTTCTTTTGTTCTACTTTTTAATATATGTTTCAACTAACAGTCTTTACATTCAATTCTTTGTGCACCACAGCAACCCAAGAACAATATTGTAATATAGTTAGAAAATGCAATATTTATATTGAAAACAACCAGTTAATTGACTAATATTGAGTGTGTCTGGAAGTATTAAGAAATACAAAGTATCAATAACTCTTAACAATTACAAGCTAATTAATACCTTTCATTGGGTAGCTTAAGTAAAGGCAGATAAGTTTTTTCTTTTTCTCATGTCTGATTGGTCAGTAACAAGACTGTTTTAAAGTTTTGTTAATCTGACTAGCATCAAGAATATGTAACATGTGTAATAGTTCAGATATGATCAATTATTCGTGAGAAATCACTAAGTAGCATCCTATAATGCGCCAAATTAATGAATTTGGTTGTATGAGGCTTCCTAATTCTTTAATTATTTATTACCATTACATAATGAAATATCTGGTAAAAATGAACGTCAAATACTGCTCGAGTTACTAGATTTAAGCCCATTTTCAGAAAAAGAAAAGAGGGTGAAACATAATTTAAAGCAAACGGAAAACCGAGATGGTAGAAATCGAAAAGTGAGAAAAAGGTGCACGATATGCTACAATGAAATTTGTAAAAAGAGAGGTAAGACTGGTGCGAATGTTTGATATTGAATGGGATGCAATAAATGTTTTGCATTTTAGGCAGCAAAGTAGCCGAAAAGGAAGCAAAGAAAATAACAACGTATTGTTCAGAATGTCCTAATACACCATTCATGTGTGTAACCTGCTTTGTGAAACATCTAGATTAGAAGTTTGTTCTTAATATTTTGTTATTATTTTAATATAAGAAAAACTTTGTTATCAATTTTGTAATAAAATTTTATGCTACAATGTAGTGCGTTATATTTGTACCTAATGACTGCTTACATTTTATGGCACTGCAATTTGAAATTGTCATCAATAATAACTTAACAAACATGGTTTTACTTTTGCATTGTAATCAATTACAAATGTATATAATCCTATCTAATATTGGACATAAAAATCAAGGTATAGTTTATTTTCTGTTCCTCGATTAAGCAAAATTAAAACGATTTTTAATTCTATGGGAATTGTATTTGTTTATTGGTTGAACAAAGTTAATTATCAGTTATAGAACAAAAGTACTTCATTAGTTAATTTAATTTGTAACATCAATAACAATAATAAAATTATGTAACTTGCAACGATCATTTGCGGAATTATATTATACATTTGATTGATACTTATGTCTTGAATTTTGTGTGCTCCATCGTAGGTGGTTTATTATATACCGTATGTTACTTTAAAATAGGATCACCATATATCATGGGGAGTCAAAAACAAAGAAAGAAGAAGTCATTGTTATTGCAATGATTAAAAAAACGTCATTATTAAGTAATATGGGTTTATACTTGCCCCCGAAGACGATGTGCATACTGCAGTTCCTTTAGGCAAAGAAAAACTTAGTAATTTAATATGTCAACACTGTCAAGTGTCTTTGTGCAAAAAGTGCTTTACACCTTACCATAGTAAACCGTAATTATATGTAGTTATAATGTATATAATTTATAAAGGATGTTTAATAAAATTTCGAATTGCATTGTATATGTTTGAACACCAAAAATGTCTTTTTTACTACCATTAGCAAAATTAGACCATTTTTATTTGGAAGCAATATTTAAATTAATACTATTCTTGTGATTTCAGTTGCTTGTGAAAGAATTTAAAACTATTATTTGAATTCAACTTTTATTTAATATTTGAAAAGGTGCTTTATCAATCACTTTTTTAGATGTCACTTGTAATATCACTCTGTTGGAACAAATTAAGCAGAATTAAAGATGAGTACATTGTATCAAGAGTGCTGTACAATGTTTCTAGAAAATTGTTGATTTCATTCAACACTTTCTGATTTTATGCTGTAACAATATAAATAAGTTTTTAAATGCAATTCACTCGGTATAGCTTATGCAGTGTAAGTGCTTTAAATAGCAATGATACAACCTAAAACTGATTGATTTAGTAAATAGTACTCAGATTTTGTAGCAACTGCTGGGTTCACACTGTTATAGTAAAGGTTTTTTAAAGAATGAAGTTTTTTAGGAGACCGTAGAGTTGGTGATTGTTTTTGTAAAATATTATTTTATGGGCAAATGGTAACGTAATATTCAACATTTTTGTTTATTTAGAAGGCTATTATTCCCAACAATCATATAATTGACTATGATTAGCATTACCAAGTGCTTAAGCACACAGTTTGCTTAGTACAGGTAGTGCATGAACTGAAGGTCTACGAGCATATATATTTGTGATATCAGGGAACCTCAATAAAATAATACAGATTAACTTTTAAATACCTTATTTAAATCTGTTAAAGACTATTATATGGCATAAACCTTAGCTGCTTTTTAGCAGTATTTTACATTATCTCAAAGTGTTATTTTATTGAAGTTTTAAATAGAATAATATTGACCAAATGTTTAGGTTGTCACGATACTACAATGTGATATAGCTTATGTTCACAATCAACTGTTAAAGTTTTCAATGCCATATAATACGTGGACATACATTTATGTAGGTATTTAAATGTTAATTTATTATTTTATCTGCAGGAACCCTGCAGTGTGTGCTTGGGAAACGTGGAAATCCTCGTTTGATCGTAGATGGGCATGTGTTCTTCAAGAAGAGTACATATAAAGGAAAATCATTTTGGTACTGCAAACATAGTCGTACACCGTACAAATGCCAAGCCGTATGTTGGACACTTAATGGACAGATTGTGAAATGGCCAAGTAATCACAGTCACATGGTGATTCCAGAACCATTTAACCCCGATGAGGATATAGAAGTTCCTATTGAACGGCTGCAAGAAGTGTTACTTCAGTCATCATTGACGTCAGAAGTAAAATGGTCGTAATATATGTAGCGATAGAATTAAAGTATCTAGTAGTAAGTGTAACTGTGAGATAAGTTTTAAGAGTGCTATCACCATTTTATAATGCTAAGATAAAAACGACTTCTAAACAAATGATATTAAAATTGGTCCCATATTAGGTTTTCTATGGCATACAGAAGGTATTGTTTGATGTAATGGACAAACTATCCAGGTGAATTCTTCTTTGGGTGCATATGTGTTGCACGTTTTAAGATATCACAGACGTAGAGGATCTACAGCTTACAGTGGCCTCTGAACCGCTGGAAGTGTCAACACTTCTACTCCAGAGAAGATTAGCTAGGCAGAATATCTTGCTGGTTTGCCATTGCCTTGCAGTGCTGGGAATTGAACCCCAGACCTTCAGCGTAGGCGTCTAACATGCTAACCTCTTAACCCACGACCGCCTCAGGGTGAACTCAGGACATTAAAACAATAAAAAGGTTTAGATGAATATACAGGGTTAACAGCATACTGTAACACTCAAACTGTGCTGTAACTCTGTAATATAAAATTTTTCAGATACAGTTTTACTTGAGTCTTTAAAATTTTGTTGATAATGTCCAAATCTAACCCCAAATTTCTATGGCAACTATTTTGGTTGGCTTAAACAACTTGCAAGAAGAGTATTCTTAGGACACAAATAAGAAAGCATGAAAAATATCACAACACAAACTGCACACATCCTCTGATGCATGTATGAACCAAAATTAAATATAAATATTACATCAACTTAATGGTGCCAAAATATAAAATCTCAATATTAGAAAGTCCAAGTTATTGGCCAAAAGTGATTTATAGATTGCATTTCAGAAGACTAACTTTTTGACAAAGCTTTTGACATCCATGTTTATAAACAATTTATATTGTTAACGCTATAATACTTATTTTTGGAAATCTAACATAGTCTTCCAGCAGGTACGCACGTCTTTAAAAAGGTTATATATTAACCTTAAGAATTGTATTATACCACAGTCTGTACTTCTTATAACAATAATATTTAGCGGCACACTCTTAATGGAATACGGCTGTTTTGTCCAAATACTTTATAGATTCAACTGCTGGGGGGGAATTGGACCTCATACTACACTGTATCATTACACTCACTCACTACATTATATTTATACATCTTGTCATGCCTTTTTTTTTGTACTATGTTCACTACTTGCCTCCATGCCTTTCTATCTTCGATTTTCTTCCTCCACTCTGTCATTCCTATTTTTTGCAGTTCGCTCATTATTTCGTTATATTGCCTTGCCCTTAGTCTTCCTCTTGGTTTTATTTCACTTGGTTTCCACTGTATAATCGTGTTTGTCATGATTCCTCTATCTCTCATTGCATGACCCAACCAGCGAACGTGCTGTGTCTTTATGAACTTTATGTCTTCTCCATTAATGTCCCTTAGTATTTCATGGTTCATCCTACTTAAGATCTATTCTTCATTACCTAAATAAATTAAATTGTCTACCTCTTCAAATGTGTAATTATCTATTTGCAGGTTGTTTCTTCTAAAATTTTAGTTTTCTCTATGCATTTCAGGAATTTGGTCGTTGCTTCATTTATCCTTAATCCCATTTCTTGTGCTTTACTCTTGTCTTTCTGTTCTAGTGATTATGACGTCATCATCTGCGGAAGCTAGAACCTGCACTTCTTATTGTTCCTTTGCATTCTATGTTTCTTACTATTTTTTCTAGAAAAATATTAGCAGTGTTGCGGATAAATGTATTCGAATTTCCGTCTGTTATTCTGATCCACATCCTCGTGTCTTCCATTGTCATTTGTATCAAATGTATCAGCTTGCCTGGTATCGTTATTTCCTTCATTGCTTTTGTAAGTTCTGCTCTATTTACTTTATCGAAATCCTGTTGGAAGTCAATAAATTGCAGGTAGACGTCAATATCGTGTTTGTGGCTTTTCTCCATTATTTGCTGTTTTACTATAACATCACAGTCCATACTCTTTATAGAAGACCAAGACCCGGATCATATGTGCTGTTGCTATAAATGCACCTGTTGTTTACCTCTTATTGCTTTTGGCAATGATATGTTAGTATGTAGAAATAGGTAGCAAGCAAATACATTTTTAATGATATTGTATTTAGTTACTACTTTTTTTTATTGTTTTAATGTCTTGAACCTATTCTGAGAGTTTGTGCTGTAAATCATGCAACACCTTTATATTTAAGTAATCATATTTTAGCATTTATGAGGGTGGCAGAAAAAATTTATTTTAGCAGGAGCATTATTTTTTTAAAAACAACCCATGCTATAAATGTCAAATAAAAATTAGGAAACAATATGGTATGTCTTTTTCTTAGACAACTAACCCCAATCAAGATAGTAATTCACCGAAATAGATATATTAAATGGAACGACTACCCTAACATTTCAGTCGTTTACTGTGGTAAAGGTACTTTGGATATTATTTTTTAGATTCAACCTACTAAAACATTTCTAAATAAATCCATGTCCTACAATTGTTTGAAGCTACCTTGTTCTGTTGGAAATAGTTTGGAATCAGACCAGCAAAAAAGCGGAAAGTAGTTGGTAGTACTTTAAAAAAAGGCTAAGAACAGCATTAGCTATTAGTTTTCTGGTTGTACTATTTTTAAAACCAATCAGCCTGTACTATTTAATTACTTTTAAAAAATAGGTTTGAGAAATGATGTAGGCATAATCCAAGACTAAGATTAACGTTTTGAACTGATATTAAGTGATATTTATTTACTTTTTGTGTAATTTTTGTCCTAAATTTCGTTTATACTTCTGTATTTAATTCATAAAAAAGAATAATCTTAGATAAGCATTTATGTGCATAATTTTAAAGGGGCATTTCTTATTGAGAATATATTGTCTGATTTTTTTTTATTTGATTTTTGTTGCACGTGCATGTTTAATTACATTTTTTTCTTTTGGAAGCCGTATTTAAAGTATGCAACAATAAAAGTTGACTTCAATATATTCGCTTTTGTGACCAATATGTACCATCTAAGATTTGAATTCAAACAATCAGACTGCAAATTCATTCCATTTAAATAACATTAATACGTTCATAATAAGTAATGAATTTAAAAATTAATTACATAAAGTTTTTGCCTATAAAATGTTCTATTGAATTACTACTGATGTTTCCAAGTACGGTTAATTGTAGGTAATGACGAAAGGAATGTTATATATCAAGAGTATTTTTAAAGATAAATATCATACAGTAATACTAGCATATAAAATGATTATATACATTTAATCTGTGGAAATTAATGAATAATTAGATTTAAGGTAGCTTAGGAACTTTTTAAATTAAGATAAAAGTAATTTTTCTATTCAAGGATAATACTTTATGGTACTTGTGTTTTGTGATAGTTCTTTAGGAGAGAATTGATAATAATTACAACATAATTACATGAATTGTAATTATACCAATAACATGTATGAAAGTTACAGTAGTCACTCAAAGATAGCATTGTGTATGCTAGGCATGCTACAGAACTCAACCAAATCAGAGAAATATAACAATTATAAAGCTAAACCTTAATTTTAAAAACGTTCAGAAAACCTGCAGAACTAACAGAATGACTTCATTTTACTTATCTATTATTATGCAGAGACTTGAGACATGGTAGGTCTTTTCTTTGCAGTAATGAAGTATTTTCATTGTAATGCAAAATATTATTTGCAACCAGGCATAAATTAATTTGAATGAATTCGGGGTTTATATCGTGCATTGTTTTTTAATTTACTGGGTATGTTCTATGTATTCAAATCATGATCAATCAGGAAACCCTCATGGGTTTGTGTAAATAACAAGGAAATGTAGCTGGACTACAAATAGTACATCTTGTAAGAATACCAATCTTACATCAGATATTTTGGAGCCAGTGTTGTGTTTACGTGGATCAAGTCGTTTGAATAAACTTTATTGTTGTCTATTAGTTGCTTAACAGACCCAGAGTATGCTACTGTTCTGAAAAAGTTCTTAATAGAATGATAAATTTGCTGGCTGTTCTTATTAAACCTTGTACAAAGCATCGATTATGACAAAATTGAAACGACACAGAGGTTTGATTTTCCATTATAATTAATTAAAACAAATTATAATTTTTTCCAGTTATTTGTATTAAAAAAATATCAAAGAATGAAATTAAACTTCAATGAGTAATAAACACTGTTGTCAGTTACGTGTGTGGCATCTTAAATGTATTTTTATAACTGCAAAGGCAGAAATTGTTTTTAGTTTTAATTCACATTATTTATAAGAATGTTTCTAAGGATATACAGGGTGTAACTAAAATGCTTGCCCAAACTTTGGGAGCAAGATCTCCACACCAAAACAAAAAAGTTTATATCAGCCTTGGTCCGAAAATGCTTCATTAGGGAGTTACAGTTTTCTAAAGTGAGACTTGTCCGATCACTTTTGTGCCTATAATTATGGCAATAGTTGGATCGATGTTCTGCAATTTTATGTGCATGCAATATTCGTCAAGGTTTTGGATTAGAGCCTAGTTTTATTTTAATAAGTGCATCAGATGCATTCCCAGTGGGGGGATCAGGTACTATTTCCTACAATATCTTTTACATCATTTGGTTTTTCCTATTTGTGACAAAACAATCTTATTCGGCATGCAATAATACCCAAAAAAGGTATTTTTGTTAAAAGTCCATGCTGTTTTTGAGACAATTTATTTTTATGAAAAACTGAGTTGCATGAAAATTTGGAAACTTCGTACTACGTGGATTAAGCGTAGACGCAGCACGGCAAGACAATAAGAAAAAGCTCATATAAACATTTGTCCTCAAACGCTTAGTTTACAAGGTACAAGCATTTTAGTTACACGTGGTATTTAGGTTAGTTCAGCATTTCCCAAATTGTGTTAGCTTATAGCTCCTATTAAATTATTAAATGCTCACTTAACTCCAAAAGGTCACCAAGCGTACAGTACATAATTCACGGTTATTTTTAATTGCTTCAAATATTGTGTGTAGGAATACCAACGAAAAATTAAAAAAATTACTTCTATGAAATTTATGATAAGCTTATCAAATACAAGAGGGTAAAAACATTTTACAAGTGACTTGTTTTTTTCTGTGCCTAATGTGTTTTAATATAAAACAGTTTTTTGAAATTGAACAAAATACACTCGTATGATAAAATTAGTAATGTATGTAATGTGCATTAAAAACTAATTCCCAAAGTTATAATTATAATCTTAATTTACCGGTTTTGATACCTTTATAGTTTTATATTTGTTTTACTAGTCTACAAATGTCAGGTTTGTAAAAGCTCTCTCACTGTTTCTTAGGAATTTTAAATATTTCTGTAGTTCACCAATAATTACATAAGAATGTTTAAATGTGTACATTTTTACATAAGTTTACCATACACATCTGGCTCTCTAGGACATTGTCATAATCCTAATTTGTTTAAAATTACAGGGATCCTAACCCCAAAAAAATACTCAATTCTGGATGTATTCTTCTATGTTTGGCTATAAATATTTTAAAGAAAGCAGCACATGCCCTTTGGAAAAATACATTCCAACAAAAAAAAAAAAAAAACACTTATAATTCAATTGTATCATTTTTTTATTCTTTTCGCTTACCTGATTCATTGTACCACCTGTTTGATGGTGTTTTTGCCTAAGGGTAATGCTTCCACAGTTTAGGAAAGGCCGAGTTATTTGAAGATAATATAATATTTTATTAATTAATATATATTAAGAATGAGTTTCATAGCTATAAAGCATCGTATAAAGAGCCCTTGTGACAGTTCTGCTTTGCAATTCATAAAGGTGATGTTTTGGAAGTAAAGATCAACAGCTTTTTTGATAATTTAATTATGTTAGTAAAATTGATTTGTGTTATTAATTTGTGGGTACGATATGATTTCCATAAACAATTATAAATTGTTGTGATTTACCTTAAAGACAAATTAAAAATACGAAACTTTGAATAGTGTATGATTGTTGTTTTATGTTTAGTAATGGTCACACTTTTTATAGGCTAATGTAGATTTTTTTTGTTACATAAGCAAAAAAGTATTTTTTTTGTAAGCTTGTACAAAAATAGTACTGTAATATTTATTGTATGATTTTTAAATAAATTGTGTGTCAGGTTGTTTGTCTTTTTTTTTATAATGAAAATTTGATATCAGATTTTACTGGGAAATTGATTACAAAAACATATGTTGTATAAGGGTTGTTTAGTGGAATTTTGACAGTCGTAACAGAAAAATTTTCGATTATGTTAACATATATTATGATAAACTGTTAGTAGTTGTCTATTAAACTCGCAGGTATCCCCCATTTTGCCAGCACCTGCTTTGAGCCACTTTTCGTTTATGAAACACCTACATTAGTACCTACCTGTTTTTGCTAACTGAAGGAAATCCAAATGTCTTTTACAAAAAAGGAAGATGAAAATAGTATTCAGATTTTGTTTCGCAGTGAACTAGTGCCTTTTCACCTTAAGCCATTTCGGTTTACTAAAGGTTTCATAGGAAGGCTCTTTTTTGGATATAGGGGACACCTGTATTATAAATTATGAGCTATTGGCTATAATTATAGAGACACTTTCTTGTACAGTTAATGATAAATACATATGTTGTCTGAACACCAGTAACACATTTGCGGTGTAGTTAATCACCTTCAAGCTCTTCTTCAATTGCTGTGTGGTTGTCCTTGAGAACCAACACAATTTGCAACCAACTCGAATCAAATATGCCTTAGTATACAGGGTGAGTGTGCTAAGACGAATTAGTTTCATAAATCGGTTATTTGAATTATTAGAAAAATTATTTTTGGTCAAATTATAACAGGCAATGCCCCCTTTGTGTATGCAATTTCAAAAATATTTTTTGGCTGTTCCAACAACATTTAACAATTTTTAGAAATGAGTTGTAAAAATTATTTTTTCAAAAATTAAGTTCATTGCATATTTTAAGAGTTTTCCAACAATATTTAAATGAATGTTGTGAATTTAATCTGTCAGTTTAATTAGTGTGGTATTAATGTAAAATCGAAAATAAGACAGAAGAACATTGAGCTGAGATCACATTCGAGGATAGCAAAGTTGCTCACATAGTGTTCCCAAATACTTTTAAATGCGGCTTTTCGCATTTACAGGTTGGTTTGTGTCAACTATGATTGATTGCAGTCATTAGTGTGTTAATCTGTTTATAAATGTAATAATTACATTAAATTTCTCAGCAAAAGTCTAAATTGACTGATCTAATGAAAAGCCAGCCTCAAGTGAAATACTTGGTTTGAATTTCTGGCCACCAAAATCTTTTTAATCTTTTTAAAATTTAAATTTAGGTTTTATTAAAACTAGTGATACTATAAACTCGTTTATCAGCTAATATTGTTTATTTAGTAAAAATTATTTTATATACCATTTGTCAATGGTTCAGTAAACCCTAGGGGTAGTAAGAATTGGAACATTTGGTATTAATGAATAAAACAAAAACTACTACGAAATTGTTAAAATCGCTATTATTAACAAAAACCGAAATTTAAATCCAAAAATATAGGCCACTCAGCCGGTAATCAAAACTAGGGTTATAGTGTGAAAGGCTGGCTCTTCGTTAGATTACCCCATTTAGTCTCTCATTGGGAGATATCATTATTACATATAATAATGTACAGCTGCGGAAACATAAACCGGGACACTAACATTTCGCTAGCGTAAATGGATTTGTTTGAACTTTATAACAATGGTTACCATGTAATCTTTAATAACAATGAAAGTAAATTGTAGACAAATCAAAATTTATTAATATTTGGTCATTCATCCATTCGCTTCTACTACTGCAGCTAAACTTCTCGGCATCGATGCAACTAGATGTGAAAATCCACCTCGATATTAGTCCATGCTTCTTGAATGGCATCTATCAGTTGTCCCTGATTCCTTGACCGAAAGTTTTCCCTGTAAAAGTTTTTTACCATGTAACCCCAAACATTTTCCATCGGGTTCATGTCGGGACTTTTCGATGGCCAAGGTAATACATTGACGTTATGGTTGTTGAACCACTGCCTAACAATACGAGATGTGTGGACAGGCGAATTATCTTGTTGAAAGATAAATTCATCGGGCTGCATCTGCTGAACTGATGGTAGCATAACATTTTCAAGTATATTCAAATAAATTTGTCCATTCAATCTTTCGTATATATGCCAGCACACACCTGCACCTTTGTAGCTAATCCATCCCACACGTTAGCAGAAAAGCGGCCACTAGCATGGATATTATGGAGATATCTTTCTTCAAACCGGCAGTTTCGGGGTCGATATACGCGAGTACGCTCATTACTAAAAGATTTAAATGCTTTCTCATCTGAGAAGATTACAGTTTTCCAGAAGTCTTCATCTGTGTTTAAAAACTCTTGAGCATACTCAACTCTTAGCCGTTTATTTTCTTCTGATAAGAAGGGTTTTCGGGCAGCTGAATAATTTGCAGTTTTGCTGTTTTACATCCGGTTTCGGGCCGTTTGTACAGTAGCTGGAATATTAACATTTTCGCAAGCACTTACTGCAGTCTCAAATAGATTTCGCCTTAAAAAATTTAGTAATGCATCATCTTGATCTTCAGTCATACACTTCTGTCGGCTTGTCCCATTTTTTCTTCTCACACTCGGATCTTCATCCCATCTTCTCTTTATTCGTTCTCGTTCGTACTCTTACTAACATTAAATCGTTCTCCTATTGGTCTATACGACCACCCATCTTCTATTCCCTGTATAATTCTATCTCTTATATTTTCATTAATATGACAATACATTTTATAAATGTTAATTATAACTGATGACATTAGTAATGCATGACACATGACATTTGACAACAATCAAAAAGGACTATTTACACTATCCAAATTATAGAAAACCTCCATATAAGCTTGTCCCGGTTTATGTTTCCGCAGCTGTACATGATTAATCGGGTTTTTAAACAACTATAAAAATTGATTTAAACAAAACAAAATAAGGCCTGAATGATAACCAAATAGAGCCTTTTAGATAAAGACGTTCCAAGCAGTGATCTACACTAATTAATAGTGTCAATTAAAAAAAAAAAACATTTTTGTTAAACTATTTCTAAAAATTATTTAACGTCATGTGAATAACCAAAAAGTATTTTTGAGAGTGCCGTTCAAGTTCAAAAGTATACAAGTTTCAAAAAGTTTGTATTACATTAATCTGAACTTTAATAAATACTTTCAATTAATGCATATATAATTTATTAATAAAATGTTATATATTTTAAGTACACTCAGTTATCTTTACTAAACTATGACTCGTATACCTTTCATGTTATAGTATCTCATAAGACCTGAACAGTCAGTTTAATCCTTAGCTGTAATTCTAATAATTGTCGGGAATTTCATTTCCCAATTAATCATAATCCCTATACTTCAAGATTTACTTTCCTTAAACTAGTACGAACACCATTTTAGGCAAAATACTTGCTGGGAACAAAAATTGTTAAAAACTTTTAAAAATGTTGAAAAATGAACTAAAATAATATTAAAAATGAAATTGCTAATTACTTCATTCAAAAGTAAACGACCCTTAAAATACTATGCAATTTATGTCACTGTGGCTTTTAAAAGTAATTTATTTTTCATTTGTAGCGATTATATCAAACAGATATGGAGTGATAATTCAAAAATAAATTAATTTTTGTATGTAGTTGTCTTTCATGATTTCAAATATTAAATGCAATTTTAATTATAAACAAAGTAGATTGCCGTTTAAAAACATCAAATTCTTAAAACTTAATGACTGTCTAACCAATGTTTTGACTACAGTCTTGCTTAAATATATGTTTAATTTTTTTTTATTATTATTTTCTTTACATTATAGTGTCCACGCAGTAGTGCAATTTTGGTATGCTTTCCTTGTGTCTGTAATAGTAAATGTTTGAAAAAGATAATTATTTGAATTAACACTTAGCATAGAAAAGTTCGACACAAAATTACTTTTATTATTACTGTCAGAGAGTGAGTATGGGTGTTTGCCGCAGGTGGTCTGCTCTTCCTCAAGAGCCGTAAGGGTCATCCTGTGCTGATCAACAACGGCCATATTTACACACTCAGTCAGAAGCGGGATAATAGGAGCACATGGTACTGCGTGAAACGGCATACACTGAATTGTGAGGGTTGCCTGATCACTACAAGCGGTCCCATGCTCCTCTCTTACAGTGGCCACAATCATGCACAGCTCAATGATGTCATCCAACGACTGCAAACTGTCAGTTGTACATCAGTATCAACTCCATGAAGACTTAAAGCTCAAGTAGCGGTAAATCAACTACACCAAATTTACTTAAGCCATATAATTTTTAAGTTTACTGCAAATTATTTTTATGAATGTTTTGTTTCTGTTATTATTGAAAAGTGTTTATTTTTTTAATTATTAGCTCAAATGCCAAGTTTTATTTATTTGTTAATGAAATTAGTTTGCAATACTTATGTAAATATCAATAAATTTTAACCCTTGAATTAATTTTTGAGAATGTTTACTATTGTGTGAAAATTACTTATGCATTAACATTTTATGAATGGAATAGTTTGAATTTTAATCATTAAATTTTCTTCATACTTTCATGTTCTTGATTTTTTAAAATTTGTGTTATAGGGTGGGTGTAAATTAGACGATTAAATACTGTAACTGAAAGTGTGAATTATCTAATATTTATTTATTTTTTGGAGGATAAGTGATTATTTTTTCTTGTATACCAGACATCACAATTATAAAATTTTATTAATTTTTCAAAAATGATATATAACAGTTGACCCTGTTGTCAGTTACCTACTGTGTACTATAGTTAAGTTCAGTAAAAACACAATTATTATTTATATTCTATTTTTGTCCAATTTTATTATTTTAGAAGTAGGTACTTTGTTATGTTATGTATATAGGGTTGGAAATGATTCTAAATGAACAATCTGGTCATTATTTAGTTTTAAGGAACTTTTATGTTCTAATTGTGTCTTAAAATGTTTCCCTTTTTTAATTTTTGTTTTTATAAGAAAACTGCATGTACCATTGCTCTTGTGGTGTTTGAATTTGGTTGATTTTCTGCATTGTTAATTAATTTATTTTTACATTATAAATGCTTATGTATTTATTTAATTCCTGTTTCTCAAAACTTATGTACAATAAATTACGTACCTCTTTGTTAGGTATGTTATAATTTTTTATAGGTTGTTAAGATTTATCTTACCATATATATATTTCAAAGAATTATTACAACTCCGGAAACGCTAAAAATAAAATTTATTTTTCATTTACACCTTGTACCCTAATGATTTTAAACATTACAGTGGCTTCCACATCGAGTTATTATTCCACAGTACAAAGATTTCTAATTTTTCTGTCATATTTTGTAAAATATTTCCAACAAATTCAAAAATGCCTAAAAATAATTTAGAATTAAACCAATTCAAGTGGGGAAAACTCCATTTTCTTGAAGAAATTGATTTCTTTAATCCCTTCTGTACATGAATGTAAATTTCCACAAACTGGCCTTCTAAGAGCTGGGAGATAATTTGTTGAACTTAAAACAACTTACAAGCAAAAGTGTATGATTTTACCTAGTACGAGCCCCGACAACTATAGGTTCGGATACTTGATTTTTATTCGATCTACTAATTTTTGATGACATTCAGAATAAATACCCAAAATATATATTAACAATTTCTATAAATCTTCGCACACTTCGATAAAAATCATTGTTAATGTTGTGTAACATCTTCACCTTTAATTATGACATTTATTGGAAGTGTAGTAGCGTTCTATACTGATCTGGTATCATGGAATTTCTAATACCAGGAAGTTTTTGCTTCAGGCTATTTAAAGTTCTTCAGCGATCACTCGGTAATTCTGTTTTCATGATGTCTGAGAAACTTGATAGAATAAAGTTCCCGACTATCGAAATGCCAGTCAAGAAGGTTGATTAAATTTTCAGGTATCCACTAATTTTTGCCGTATGGCAAGATACACCATTCTTCTAGAAAGTTCATTCACCATTGTCCCTTTGTGGTTATTCATTGAATTAGACTGTTTCTCAATATATTGATGTAATTTTAGGGATTTGCTGTGCCTTTAACAAACCATTTTACCGATATACACACATAAGAATCATCAACACACAAGATTTTTTCTATACAAACTTAAACACAAAGGTTGCCTTATATAGGAAAGGTTAAATAAATGTGCTTTGGCTTGTTAGATTCTTTAAAAAGGATATTTTAACAGTGATTGTATTATTCATAATGAAAATTGTTTTTGAATATTCAAAGTTAACCTTCACGTTTAGGTACCAATCTTTCAGTAAAAATTTGGTTATACATTATATAACTGAAACTGATATTGGTCCTTTGTTGCTGATTGTTATAGAAAAAAATGCAGTGGAAAGAATATTACATCATTTTTGTTTAGCTACTAAAAGATAAATAAGAGAAAGTAAGAGAAAAAATATTTTATTCTAGTGATTGATTACCTAGCTAAAAGCTTCTACATTGCAGATCTATCAACACTCATGCAGAGTAGTAGTAGCAAGTAGCAGTGATATTTAGATATAAAATTTACTTTACCATACTTCTACTATTGGAATATACTGTGGTCTTGTGATTATGAAAATATTACATTTTCTAATTTTTATGGGATGAAATTCTGAATCTCTATAGGTACCACTTATCAAGCATCAGTTGGGGCAAATAGAAATCTTGGTCGGCAGCTCAAAAATAAGCATGATTTTTAAGCACAGTATAGCTTGGAACTACTTTG
Organism: Limonius californicus; assembly: GCA_014611495.1. Taxonomy (NCBI): domain Eukaryota; kingdom Metazoa; phylum Arthropoda; class Insecta; order Coleoptera; family Elateridae; genus Limonius; species Limonius californicus. The sequence continues at coordinate 43,821 of JABXWE010003499.1, forward strand.
GGCTTTTTGTTTAATATTTTAAAACACTAGAATATATTAGTTTTGCGTTTATTAAAATAATGTGTATCTCTTAGTATTTTTACAAATGGTGCGTAGGAACTGATGAAGCAAGCAGACCAAATATTCCAGTGAATATTGTGTAAATTCTTTATTTTTTGTTGAATATTAAATTTTTTTTATTATAAACGTACTTCTGAATTTGACTGAAAATTATTTTTTCAACGAGAAGATGTTTTTGTAATCATACAGTAATTCCACTCAGTGTTTGAAGTTAATCTTTTGCAAGATGGATAGATAGTAGAGATTATGAAAGGGACGCGATCGGGATATGGTTTTTGAACAAATGAATGATTTAGTATTTGTAAAGTACAAATCCAAAGTTTGATTGTAAATTCGTTAGGTTTTAAAGGTAGGTTTACCATACTTAGATACAACCAAACAGAAAAATTAATTCTGATTGTTCACTAACATTACACTAACAAAAAAATTAATAGTGTATAGAAACAAGACTTTTATTCGCATTTTCTTGAAATTAAAAAAATTATTTATACTCTTCACTAGCAACTGCTTTCTGTGAAAAGGTGTCATTATTGCAATTTTTCTTAATACATTTTGGACATTTAAGTTTAATATTTACTTAGCAAAATGACTAACATCTAAATCTAATTAGGGCCCATCATTGATGACAATCATTCAGTAGGTGCCAAAATTTGAGGTAATCGAAAGTTAAATTCTGTAGTCATACGGTTAAAAATGAATCGTTTTCACAACCAGCATTTTTTTCTATCAGAATCAATCATATGTCACTTCAGCAACACTACTACCTGTAGTTATTATTTAGGGTTAATGGGACACAAATCTTTACTTTGTTTTTAATTTCCCATATGTTTAAATACAATACCTATCTCCCATTTTTTTTAGAAATTATCAAGCTAGTAGTCCACTGTATATATTTATTTCTATTGAAGTATCATCCACCATTAAAATTACTGAAATAGTTAGAAAAAATCTATCCTATGTTCACTGGGGTCTTAATTTTCAGTGAATGCAGTACCTACATTTGAAGAGCAGATTATTACTATAATTATTTTTCCCGGTTAGAGTTAGCACTCCCATTTTCCCAGCTCAACTTTTTAACAATTCAAATGGAAATTATATTTTATTTTAAAAACACTGGGAACGTACTATAATATGTAGTTAAATGTTCTTAGAGAACCCCATCTGAAAAATTCTTGTGTATAGATGAAAGACTGTTAATTGCCTATAATAGAGTATGGTTTATTGCTTGTTTCTTCAAAAATTGTCACAACAAGAGGTCTCTTGCCAAGCTTGAATATATTTTTTAAATGTATTGTTAATAATTGGCAAGTTCTGCATGTCTCATTTGATATCTTTTCGATTTTATTGTTATTTAAATTAATATTGGAAATTTGTAGAACAGTTGTATAACAGTTAATATTTTTATATTGAGTAGTACAATATGCTGATATTGATTATATATATTACTACCTGCATTCCTCTCTACTTTATTTTGACATTTTATAGTGTGGTCTTGAATCTATATTTAATACCATGTACTAAGTTTTTATTTACAGAAAACTCCAAAAGATTTATGGTTTTACTACTTTTATTCTTACTACCTATCTGATAATTGTATTGTGACCAGTCTAATCAGTTGGCTTAAGAAAACCGGGTCAGTGTCGTCAACATTTTAGTATTTGTATTTAATGAGCATTAGGACTAAAACTCTGTTTTCTCAGAAATACGCAATGTAATAATATGAAAAAGAAACAGAGGTTTTAAAATATTAAAGATGGAATATTTAAATGCTGCAATAGTCCTAACAAATTCAAATGTAATTATAGTCGACAGAATGGTGTGTAATGTAATTAAATTATTTAGCTAGTACAAATCTTATTTTTAAATATTTTCAGGTACATATCAATTTACACGAAGTAGAAAAGGCGTGCCTCATCTTATATATGATATGAATTTATTTAGACCAAGTGGTAGATCAGCTATATCTAAAGTATTTGATAATGGATTACACCGTTATTGGGAATGTGTTAAGAATCGCAAAACTGGATGCAAATCTCGATTGTTATCACATAAAGGGATCCTCCATGTGAAGTGCAGTTTACATAATCATCCACCTTCAACAGAATATATACGTGAGAGAGCTAGTACAGGCGCTATTTACACCATGACTGTATAAGTGTATAGTAAATAATTACACAAGATATTTTTGTAAACAATACAGAAAAAGAACATCTAGTTTATATTACGTTAATAAGTGATAATAATGACTGAGGAATTTTTAAATTTATTAATATAAACAATATAATGGTCGTTTTATTATAGGTATTATAGAAATGTGGACTGTATTTTATTTGTTCATGAGTATTCTACCTAATTACTTTTAGTTTTAGAAGTGGGAGCTTAAAGTGAATTCTGTCAATTAGACTGCTCTGCAACCATCTGTCATATTTTTCTACATAACATCACAGATTATATAGGGATTACATTACCTTTTGCTACTTTGCTAATCCCACAACTTTTCAATTATGGCCTGTCTCTTCCTTGGCTTACATAAAACGAATTTTACATTTAATAATTCCTACTTTATAAACTGCTTTCTAAAATATTGTAAATATTAGTAGCCACATTGAAATCGATAATTACATTACAGATTTTCCTTTCCAGTGCTGCAGTAGAAACAACCTATTTTTAAAAAATTTGTTTTTATTTTGAAACCTGAAAATTGTACAGGTTGGTGAGATAAATTCAGTTTAAACATTGAAAGCACAGCCAGATAGATAAATCGAAGTCATAAATACCATAACTATCAAATATGATCAGGGTACAAAAAAACAGTGTAGTTTGTTTTGAAAATTTCGTGAAATAGTTGCAATATACCTATTTTATTTTTAAAATATTATTTTACAACATTTATATAAAAAGAAAAATAAGAATTCTGTAATCATTTCTATACATTAAAAAAGTTACAAATATGAAACCTACTTAACAATATTACTAGGGATATTTTAAAGATTTTT
>JABXWE010003500.1:0-11331 GCA_014611495.1 Limonius californicus
GTTGAATTTATTTAGGCGATTATCCAGAGTGGTTATCTACTTGGGGTTATCCAGTAGTGGTTATCTGTAGTGGTTGTCCAGTAGCAGATATCCATCGGACGAGTTGAGCACCCGTATATAATTTCGAAGTTATACGACGTGGGAAATTCCATAGCGAAGGACAGTCCGCAGAGCAGATGTGCGAATAGCAAGCCCAGTCAAGGTCTGTAGAAACTTTTAGGCCGTGCCTGCGTGCTATTGATAAGTCCACACAATCTTCGAAAACAAAACCAAAGACGAATTTTATAACTCGTTTATTTAAGGATTCAGCTTTATATTAAATTACAAACAATACTCGACGAAAAACTTTGAAATTAGTTAAATATTTTATTTGGGAAAAATTCTTGTTCAGATTATAGTAAAATAATTTGTATACTGGAAACTTGTTAGATGGTCTACAGTTTACGCGATTTGATTTCTGATTTAAGTATTCAATTTAAAAAGGGGGAATTCTGCGTGAGTTATAAATTATCGGTGCGTTTATGGACCATTAATTGTTTTTGGTCATCTAGTCTAGTTATTGAGTATATGTGAGGCCTCAAATATATAGGAATGCTAGCCGGTAATTCGATACACATTAGATAGTAATTTTAGAAGTGAATTGATACTTCCTTGTTAAAAATATAAGAACCTGAGCTACGCATTATTGCTTTCCCTGTCAATTTTGAGCTTGCTGTGTATTTAACTTTTCAAATCAGAGAAAATAACGTACTGTGGTCCGTTCAATAGTATTTATTATTAAATGTGATTGTATATACATACATATATAATTGGGGGTGTTCTTGATTTTTGGTTATGATGTTGATTATTCATAACAATAATTGTATTTGTATTGATCAATGAAATGGGTTGTTTGATCATTATATATTGGGATTTCTGTCAAAAATTGTGTTTTATTTTGTCTTGATCTATAAGAATAAAAAATTACCAAACAAGGTAAGTTCACATCCAGGGAGGTTCCTGTTTACCGAAAGCTATCTTCAAGGAGAAAAGGGTTTTTTTAAACAGGTGGCGCCTAGGCTTACATCGAACCACCCCTTCTTCGACTGTAGTTAGTCGAACCCTTAACCTTCGATACCTGGACCTTGTTTAACATTTCGTTATTATATATTGTGTGTGAGAAATTATTTTTGTTCCGCCGTTGTTTAACTAGGCGTCACAGGAGATCAAGAAAGTGTTTGGAAGGTTAATGTCCTACAATCAGTCCGAGAATTATATCAAAAAGTATGATAGAATACATCAACAAAATACCAGTTCAAAGTAATATAGAAGAATAATGGAGGAAAATAAAGCTAATAATAACAAATGCGGCAGAAGAAGCATTGGGAAAAAGGAAGAAGAAAAGGAGTAGTAACCGACTGCAAGTATGGAACGAAGAAATTAAAACCGCAATAGAAAACAAAAAAAGGCATATCTATGCTGTTTACTAAATAGAACAGAAGAGGCATATCAAAAATATTGAAGACTATCAAACATATGCAAAGCAATAGTAAGAAGTTCCAGAGCTGAAAGCTGGAGAAGATACATATCCGAAATAGAAAACGACATACACGGAAGACAAACATTTGCATACAAAGCCATCAAACAATTGAGTAAAGCAGAAAAAGAAACATCAAATATAAAAGTGATAAACAATAAAGATTGGCTACCATATTACAAAGAACTGTAGACTCAAGGAAAATATGTCAATTTAGAGAAAAGCACACAAGGCTGTCAAGAACATGATGCAACAATAGACAACATTGAGATGTACGAATTGGAAGAAACATTAAAGCTAATGAAGAACAGAAAGGCTTGCGGCAGTGATAAAATTAACGCGGAACTATTTAAATACGCCCATATAAGTGTTTCTTCGTATTATTGTTGATATGTTTGTCCCAACAAACCGAGTTTAAACATCCTATTATTCGCTGACTTTGCTCTATTCTACTATTAATTTCCGGAGATCCAAATCCATCTGTTATAGTGACACATAGATATTTATATTTGTCAACTTGTTTAATTTCGGTATCGCTATTTATTAGTATTGTGAGTTTTGCTTCGGAGTTTGTCACTAAGTAGACTACTCGGTTTCATTAATATTTACTTTAAGGCCCCATTCCTCATATGTTCTGTATAGCCTTTGAAGCATAAATTCAATGTCGTAAGCATCTTGAGCCATTACAATTTGGTCGTCTGCGAAATTTAGCGTATATAGATATTGGTCGTTAATTGGAATTCCCATTCCACGAATTCTCCTTTTCCAATCTTCCAACGCACATTCTATGTACAAGTTGCAAAGAAGGGAAATAAACTGCAGCTCTGACGCAGTCCTTTAGCTGTTGCAATTGGGTTGGATAAATGTTCATTTTGTTTAACAAATGTCTTGTTGCTCTGTACATTTCCTTAATAATGTTTATTACATGTTGGTCAATATTAAGTTTTACTAGGGCCGCCCATAATCTTGCCCTTGGGATGGAGTCGTACGCCTTCTCTAAATCTATGAAGGCTAGGTGAATCTCTTCACCTCTATCCCGTATTTTTTCAGTCAGTTGTTGTATTATGAATAAGTTATCGACACACCCTCGTCCCATTACAGATCCACTCTGTTCTTCACTAATTTTATCTTCGGCACTTCCTTTCAATTTTTTGTTCATTATTTTCCCGAATAGTATGCTCAAGGTGCAGTCGATACTTAATCCCCTATAGTCATTTTTTTCTTTTCGCTCTCTTTTCTTATATATTGATATCATATAAGATGTTTTCCACTGTTCTGGTATTACGCATTGTTCGATACAGTTGTTAACTAGGTGGCATAGTCTTTCTCTTAGTGCCTGCCCGCCATACTTCATCAATTCTGTATAAGTGTTGCCGGGTCCCCAAGCTCTGCCATTTTTCATAGTTTTAATTAGTTTATGTAATTCGTCTTCTGCTATTACAGTGTTATTGTTTTGAGTTATGTTCCTACTGTTTATTTCCGTTGCCTAGTACTGAGCCCTATTTTCAGTTAGCAATTTTTTATAGAGTATTGTCCAATCTTCCATGTTTATCTGACTCGCTACTCTTGTGTTATTGTTAGTTTTCATTCCCTTCAAGCATTTCCAGACCTCAGTTGATCTTGATCCCCCAAGTAGACTCTCAATCTCTATGCACTTTCTTTCCCAGCTTAGATTTTTCTCTTCTTTAATTTTATTTTTAACATCTCTATTTAGTTCTTTATATATGTTCCACTTTTCTCTTGTTCGGTTCACTAGCCAGTTTTGATATGCTTGTTTTTTATGTTTAACAGCTTCTTCTATTTGGTCAGTCTACCAGATTTGGTTTCGTCGTTTTTTATTGATAGTGTCACCCAAAGCTTCTCTAGCAGCTTGGTGTACAGCTTCTCTTATATTTATATGATCGTTCTCTACATCTTCCTCTGTAGCTGTCCTACTTAACAGTTTGGCCAGTCTTCCCTGATATAAGTGTTTGATGCTTTCGTCTTGTAACAAGTGTAAATTGTATTTGACTGTCTCTTCTTTTGTAGCGGTTCCTTCATTTGAGTTTGTCTTTTCCTTCCTTCTTGCGCTACCGTCAAAATATTGTAGTAAAACTTCACTGATTAGTAAATAATGATCGCTACTGCAGTTGGCTCCTCGTTTGACCCTTGTATCAAGAACTTTAAACTGTGGGTTCTGCCTAGTTATTATATAGGCCAGGATGGATTTCTGATTTAGGGATGGTTTCTCCCATGTACATCTGTGAATTTCTTTGTGGTTATAGAAGGAGTTTGTTATTTTCAGTTCGTGTTGTTTGCATGTCTTTATTAGTCTGTCTCCATTGTCATTGACCCTTATTTCGCCATATTGTCCTATAACCTCATCATTTTGTCTCGATCCAACTCTGACATTTAGATCTCCTGCGAGAATCAACTGTTGATGTATCTTAATTCCTTCAAGTATATCATCCAGTCTATCATAAAAAGTATTTTTAACGTCATCATTAGTGTCATCCGTAGGGGCGTAAAGAGCTACAATCACTAATTCGGTGTTGCGGATTTTCACGATTATCTTTAAGAGTCTTTCTGTTATAAATTGTATATTTTGAATAAGTTTGTTATAGATTTTTTTTATTAGCAGCGATACTCCTGCTTTTGCTCTATCTGACTTCGGGACACCCGACCATATGTGTATACGTATAGTCGTCAATCATCGCACACGATAGCCATATTTATTTGTCACCCCCTCACGTTCCAGGTTCCAATTTTCAAAATCCTTTTCAGTTGCTAGATTCGTCTTCTGTTTAGACCGTTCAAATTCCGAGGCTGGACTTTTGGCTTTTTGGCAAAATATTGTTTTACAGGTGACGGGGAACTGGCCCGTCGCCCCAATCCTCCTCCTTTATCCGGGCCTGGGACCGGCAGCATCAACCACTAAGTTACTAAATCCACTTAGCGGAATCAGCGGGCGGAGCTATGCTTTTATAATGTATCTGTATTAAAGCAATTAAACGAAAAACACACCGAATAAAATCACCAGAGGTACATGATCTTTACTGATTTTATTAAGGCATTCGATAAAGTAGACCGAGACAACCTATACATAATATTAGAGAGGGATCCCAATGCACTTAATAAATGTCATAAAAAGCCTATACAAAGACTCGAATATAAGTATTATTGATAATAAAGAGGAGAAAGCGGAAACAAACGTACTGTAGCGGACCGCATTTGCCATTATATGTATATTATTACCGATAGTCGGACTTTGGGACATTATGCTCATAATTTTCATTTTTAATCTATACTCGCATAAAGATTTCATGTTAAATGTAACTAAATGCTAATGAATATTAGTTGGAGTTTGAAAATCACGCTTCAATGATCTTTGGAACGGCCGTTCCGTCACACATATTTATTTTTGTAAAAGGGCTGTCCTTTACGGGTTAAGTTATGAGGGCAACATTCACAAAATAAATATCCACTTTCATGTATAATGAATGGAATTATAAAGCAACTACACATTCGATAGTTGAATGTTACAATTCCATTTTTAAAATATTTGTTTGCAGCGTCTTTCTTCTAGCTATTTTATTGCAGGTAACAATATAACTTCGAATTAGTCTGATCTCAAGTAAGCATAAATTGGGACAGCCGTCAATAAATGGGGCGTTTTGGGATAAGTTTATATATTTTCGTCACGGACATTTCCGTTGAAAGTCATTAGTTCAAGAAACGAAGAACGGTTTCTTGTTGAATGGACCCTTCACACAGAAACGTGGTAATTAAATTCAAAATTTATTAGCATCTGAGGATTAGGTAAAGGGAATTATTTCGGCTGTTTCTTAATAGGACTCATATAATTTAATTGATTTTAACTAAATATTCTTGGGCTCACAATAAATGAAGCGTGGAATTGTTTTTCAAATTGGTGCACGTGCATTGGGTTCCCACGACCACAAACGCCCGTTTTTGGCCTATAAAAGCAGAAGTAAGTTGTCATGAAAGGATCATTCTTGCTTGATCTAACCATCAAGAAGCACAGTCCCTTTACAAGTTCCTTTAACCCTTCACCTGCCAAGCGCTTTGAGGTATCTCGGCAGCTACGGCACCCCCTGACAATTGCGCTTGAGGTATCTCGGCTGCAGTGTCAAATTCCTTTAACCCTTCACCCGCCAAGCGCTTGAGGTATCTCGGCACCTACGGCATCCCCTGACAATTGCGCTTGAGGTATCTCGGCTGCAGTGTCAAATTCCTTTAACCCTTCACCCGCCAAGCGCTTGAGGTATCTCGGCAGCTACGGCATCCCCTGACAATTGCGCTTGAGGTATCTCGGCTGCAGTGTCAAATTCCTTTAACCCTTCACCCGCCAAGCGCTTGAGGTATCTCGGCAGCTACGGCATCCCCTGACAATTGCGCTTGAGGTATCTCGGCTGCAGTGTCAGATTTCCTTAACCCTTCACCCGACAGCGCTTCGTAGTCCAGTTCATTAATAATACGCCGTTCACCTTCAGAAACCCCCCTGCGAACCGGCCGATAACAGCATCTTTGGTATTTTACTGGGCAAATAGTTTAGATTTCCTAAGGAAATCGATGTACTTGAGATCACGTCGCACTACCTCGGCTAAGGTTTCCTGCAGTTCCTAGCCTGAACAGGTGAATGCCGGAGGTAGTTAAATTGCACTGTCTGCAGTTAAATATTGACGATAATAAATGTATTAAACCTCTCTGGTGTTTTATTTCCGTATTTAGCTCAACTACTCTAGATCCGAACCTAACACGATCACGACGAATCACGACAAATAAACGAAAAAAGCACAACACAAGGGTCCGTAACGCTACAGTACGATTACGACAAGGGTGCACCTTATCGCCCATACTTTTTAATGTTTATCTTGACGATGCTATAAGAAAGTGGAAAAACAATTTGACCAATTATACAAGCAACATAGATAACGAAAAGGAATATGTAACAACTATTCTTTATGCTGATGATCAAGTAGTAATATCAAACAACGAAGACGAGATACAGAAAGCTGTCTACAAGTTAGAAAAAATAACATCTAAATATAACCTAAGAATCTCAAAACGAAAAAACAGTTTCAACTTTCTAGGCTGCAGAATATTATATCAAGGAGAAATCGATGTCAAACATAAAATCGAGCGATTTAATTACGTTAAGGGTACCATAGCATAACCATAACCATAACAATCATAAAACTGTATAAAACATTATCGGTACCTACCTACATTTATTTACGGAAATTAATCGTGGGCCATCAAAAAAGAGCTAGAGCCATGAAATGAAATTCCTCAGAGAAGAAGAACCATATCGAAAGGATGCCTGAGCATAAGATGCCTAAATACTATATGCATTATAAGCCCACAGGCAGGAGATCTTCAGACCGTCCCAGGAAAAGATAGAAGGACCAAGAATAATATTGTGTCAAGGAAACGTAACAGGCTTAAGCCTAATACGTAAAGGATGAAGGAGAAGAAGAAGTATTCAAACGGTAATAGCCGAAAAATGTAAACATCCTAGAAAACGCGTCTGTATAATAAAGATAGGAAGGTACATCGAACTTACAAACTTTAATAGAATTATTCCAAAAATTATAACAAAAACCGATTTTACGAAACTTCGTAGACCCACCCGTTTTTGAATTAGCACGTTCTGAGATCATCAAATTTTCAGGACTACAAGACGTTCCTTTACCGAGAATTCAGGAACGTGAAATGTTTTGGGGTGGTAAATGTAATATTCTTTGGTTTAACTGAATAATAAACCAAGATTAGTCATAAGTCAAAGAAAATTAAAAACATAGACCGCAATTAAATCTGAATATAAATGAGTGTAAGTACAAGCGTTCTATAACCCATATAATTTAACAGGCGCATAAACAAATGTTTAACTGTCATTCGTTTTATGACATGTTAATTCTGTTTTATTGGTCGGTGATAACTCAATGCTGGCACAAAGGACACGCTGCCCTAAACCATTGTTGGTATTAGAATTATGTTTATGTGTCATATTGTTAAAATCTAAATTTACGTTGCTTGGCTATTAGTAGGTGAGGGTTATTACTGTTAAACTTATCAACGAAGCAATGTTTAAATAGCTTTTAAAACGTTGATAAGTATTGAGAACGCAGCAAACAACTAATAAAAAGAAACGGTGTAGCGTAGTAATATGATATATATTTATTCGTTATGTGCTCGGATTTTAATTGAAGTTGTCAACTGTTCTGCCCGTAATACATTACACATATAAACTGAAGGCGTTTCGTTTATTAAGCACAGTCTAATGGGCATTAATTGACACCTACCTCAAGGATAATTAACATTATCAGCTCAGTAACAGTTTGAAGACCTCTGCATGGCGCTACGCGTGTGGATGGGAGTTTGCACGCGAAATCATAAATTGGCCGCGTACACGATGACATTCTTGTTCCGTTTTATTTATGATGTAATTACATTTTGTTATCTTGAAATCTGTACGCTTTTATAAGCCATGCTATACGCTGTGGAGCTTTTTAATGCTTTTGTGCCATGCACAATGTGTCAACTTTTTGGGCCTATTGCTCTTTTGTGTTTTACATATTGTCCTGTGTATCGTGATATGACGTATTAAAGAGGTTTTAATTGGCTGCTTAAATAAATATTTCTCGAAAAACGAGAATTGATACGCTGCTTTTGCAGCAACTTTTCCAGAAATTGTATAGGTGCTGATTGATAATCATTTTAAAACATCACCAAAACACTATTGTTAGAGTGGATTATACGTGGGGTGTATAACAAATTTAATTCTTCTAGACGGTAGTGTTCCTGCCTCTGGATGTCATTTATATATAAAGTTTCTGCGTAAACAAACAGCGGATTCGACCAGAACTCACTTATGGTGACAGGCGGCTGTCATGCAACAAATAATAAAACAAAGACCTAGTAATCTGTCTAAAATATTGGGCAACTGTCCGTCCACCTCGCTTGGGATTTTAGCAGGATACTGGAACTCATCTACCGGCTAGCAAATGTGGCTTCAGCCAGTCGGAACTACTGATTAATTAATGCATATCTTCTGGTGAACCAATCCTACAGTCAGAGACTGTTATTTACATCAGTGCCAGAAGGGTTCCCTTAGTCCCACAAACGATGGGAAGAGTATAATTAATTGATTCGCAAGTGCTATTGATATTATTGATATCTTATAAAGATGACCCATGCGTCATAATTGGAAGAATTTAGTTCCGACAAGGTTTACACGTACGTATACTTGTTTCAAATGAGTACAACAAGGATAAAATATATTAGTATGTCTAGCGGATTCATCTCTTGATTTGACTCGCGTAGTAACGTCACCTGATGATGTCATATGTTAGCTCTTAGCTGTTGCGTTTGTTGTTTACGCTGTCTGACGTCGAATTTTACGAGTTTTTTGGCAAATTTTTCTGTAAAAGAGTTATTTTCAAAACTAATTTTTGCTTGTAGTGTAGTCATTTGTCATAGCCGTGCGTTAAAAATGCCCATGCCAGGGAAAACGCTTCGATCGCAAAGCCGACAGTTAGTGTTGAATTTGCTTGATTACTTTGAGCGGGAGAAGGAGAATTGCGGTCATACCACTTTCATGTGTCTAGGAGGTAATAAATCGATTATTGGTTAGCTAGAATTACAATTTTATTATAACATTTAATGTTACAGCGTGTGGCAGATGCTCTAGGAATTAGCGGTTCTGCGGTCAGAAGAATGAAAGTCCGTAGTAAGAACAACACTGTTTTAGTCAGTCCGGTAAAAAGCGATCAACTAAGGACCTGAAATCTACCGATTTGCCTGATTCTTCAAAGATGGTAATTCGAGATACAATCTACAAGATGTATTCAGACAGTAAGTTCTATGTATAATTGAAGGCGGTTTGTGGTTCTGCTAGAAAAACATATTACCCTCGACTCACTGAAGACCGAACTTCATGAATACCATAAATTTAAGAAGGATAGTAATCTAAGAGTTTATGTGATCATCCGAGTGTTCAAAAAATGCGACTTCAATTTTTAGGGGTTATATGGAAAATTTAAAATTCTTATTGCGCCGACGAGTGGTTTTCGCGAACGAAACTTGGATTTTTTCAAAGGTAATCCTGGAAGGTCCTGGCAAGATAATGACATACCAAACATGCGAAAATCACAACGTTACGATAGAAAACGCTGTATTGTAGTCCGTGCTGGTTCTAATTAAGGTTTTGTTGAAAACGCCTCCTTGTTATTTGCATAAAAATCACAAATGGAAGACCATCATGGAGAACTATTTAAGAAATGGTTCACAGAGCACTTGATCAATAATTTAGAAGAACCGTCATTAATTATTACGGATAATGCCCTGTACCATTCCACTGTAGTTGAAAAAATGCCATCTTCAACCTAGACCAATGCAAATATAGTAGCTTGATTAACTATAAGTAACATTCATTTTGCACCTGCACCTGCACAAAGTAGAATTACTGAAATTGACCTAATCACATAAAAAGGAAAAGCGTTACGTAGTGGACGAATTATTCAGAAACCATGGGCATGAAATTCTTTGACTTCCACCTTACCATTGCCGATTTAATGCAATGGAAATGATATGGACACATGTTGAGAGTATTATGATAAACATATTGGAAGAGATGGTTACGGTGATGACAAAGTCATATTAGGAGGAAGCCTTACAACAATGTACTCCAGAAATTTGGAAAAATTGTGTGCGTCACACCGAGGATGAAATTAAACAGTGGTGTAAACGTGAAAGACTTATAGATGTAACGATAGGAGACGTTGTAATAAATCCCGACGATTTAGGGGAACCCTCCAATGACAGTGAAAGTGAATAATTTAATTTTTTATTTTAATTATAATTTTTATTATTTAGAAAAATAATTTCACTACTAGTGTTTTATTACTTGTCTTAATATTGCTACAAGTTCATTCAAATTAGTAAAATTTCGATTTAACAGTTCTGACTACTGATCTCTTCAGATCTCCCTGTTTGTGAAACAGCAAGTATATTTAGTAAATAAATAATAACAATTAAATGAACCTAAACCTCGTTTGTTGAGCATTGAGCTAGAACGTAAACAAACGCACGTGTTTGACTCACCCGAGGGCGCGCTGTGATTGGTCTACGTTAGATAACGCTAATGCCTCATTACTTAAGGAGCAATTGACGTTCTAAACCTTTATTTTGCACTCCGACGGCGCTAATTTAGAAACGCAAGGAATATTACGTAAATATACATCTAGTAAATCAACGCACCTATCAAGCGTTTGTTTACGTTCTAGCTCAATGCTCAACAATGAAGTTTATATTATACAAGTTTTCCATAATTTGAAAAATAAACATCGGTGTGGCAGTTATATATACAGGGTTATTCAAATTCGACCGGCACCATTAGGATCTCACTTATTATAAGAGATAGAGATTCGTTTAAATTGCGGCAAAGTTGCGGAATTTTATGATTATTAATAATCTGGAATGAAAATTGAAGTAGCTGCTTTTGTTTCGTAAATATGGGCAAAAAACGAAAAAAATCGATTTTTGTTTTTCGACTCTTATTCCTTTATTTACAAAAATTTTAAAAATCTGAAAACACTTTTCCACAGCAACTTTTTCTTCTGGATATTGCTGTCTAATCATATTTGAAATAGCACGTTTCGTTTTTCTGGAACCGTCATCAACTTCATTTTTTTAAATAGCGGCGCTCTTTTGTTTTGGCGCCATTTTGTGACATTCATTTTTCTGATTTCAAAAATGTATAACACTCTAGCATTCGCTCTTCATTATAATACAAAAATTTGCAAATTAGTAAA
>JABXWE010003502.1:0-21026 GCA_014611495.1 Limonius californicus
GTATGATTAAACCAGGGGTTCTTCCGACCTAGATTAAGCGTTTTCTTGGTAACAAGTTTATTATAACACCCTTGCATAATTTCGATTAAGGTTGCTGACTTTTTATTTATGTGTAATGTTTGGATCGCATTCCATTCGTGTTGACCTAGTCGATTTCTGAAGTTCTCGCCTGAATAAGCAGTTTTATCAATAACAATAATTTCTTCATATGGCGTGTCCTCACATATTTTCTCATTCCAAAATATCTTCAGACCCTCGTGATCGCTGATTATGCACTCTAACGTTTCCACTGACACATTTACTGCATTTGTGATGACTAGGTCAATGATAGTACGCGCATTTTGACTTACTCGCGTGTATCAACTAACTGTTTCATTCCATTGTATAAGACCAAATTATTCAATCTGTTACTGTAGGTACTTTCTTTTGATACGTCGATATTGAAATCGCCTATAATGGTATGTACTACATCTTGCGCATTAATATGTTTTTCACACCAGGATTCGAAGAATTCCAGAAAATCCGAGTTGCTCGCACTAGGGCTATGGTAGATGACCGTGTAGACACCACTGCATTTACACTCATAGTTCACATTGTAGTCTCTCGGGCGCAATGCTCTTCTTTGTTTCACTGCACTAGCTCAAAGGGTTTAGTTCGTTTGAGTCTACGCACTATCTCACTGTTATCCAGCAGCTGGATGGCTGCAGTGTTGGGATGACGATGGAGCCTCTCCTCGTGGGTTTTGGCAAACTTTTTAATTTCGCTTATCACTAATTCCATTTGGAGATCCCTATGGAGATCAGAATTTCGGGTATACCATGGCGCATTTACGCTGTTGCGCAAGACTTTATTTTGAAATGTTTGTATAATATTAATGTTCGTTAACCTCGTGCAGCCGCACAGCTGGATATCATAGGTCCACGCCGGTTTTAAGGTCTTTTTATATATCAGTAGTTTGTTGTAACTAGATAAAGTAGAATTTCTCCCAATTAACCAATACAGTTTGTTGTATTTTAGTCCCAGTTCTGTCCGCTTCTTTTTAACGTGCTCTTTCCAACGGAGTTTTGCATCTAGAGTCATTCCCAGGTATTCGGCTGTATTACCATAGGGTATGATTTGGTCATTGTTCGCCACAGGGAAATACTGTATCTTTTTGTTCGTAAAGTTTATATGATTTGACTTGCTTTCGTTCAGTTTTATTTGCCAAGTTTTGGTCCAAGTGTTGATTCTATTCATGGCTGTTTGTAATTTCTGAGTTGCCACTTCTGCGCTGTCATCAACGGCCATTATTGCCGTGTCATCAACAAAAGTTGCAACTGTCACATCTTCTGATTCTGGGAGGTCACTGGTGTACAACAAGTAAACTACTGGCCCCAGTACGCTTCCTTGAGGTACACCTGCTTAAATTGGTTTTAGGTCTCAATATGCATCGTCTTGCTTCAATCGGAAGTATCTCTCAGAGAGGTAAGATTTTAAAAGTTGACTGAATTCGATTGGCAGGGATTGTTCCAGTTTGAGGAATAATCCATCATGCCACACTCTATCAAAAGCCTGTGCTACGTCGAGGAACACTGTAGCACAGACTTTTTGCTCTTCCAGTGATTTTTCTATTAAGTTGGTAATTCTGTGTACTTGGTCCAGGGTGGAGTGCTTATTCCGATACCCGAATTGGTTTGGTGGTATAAGTTCTGTTTCTTCTATAATTGGTTTTAGTCTCTTCAATATTAACTTTTCAAAAAGTTTTGATATTACTGGGAGCAGTGAGATTGGCCTGTATCCTTGCACCTCGTTTTAGCATCCTTTCCAGGTTTGTGGATCATTATCACTTCTGCACATTTCCAGAGCCTAGGCACGTATTTTAGTAGAAATGCAGAGTTAATTAGGTTTGTTAATTTCACTATTGCTTTTCTAGGAAGTTGTTTTAATATTTCTCCAGTGACTAGGTCGAACCCAGGAGCCTTCTTGGAGCTGATATTTGTCTTAATTTCTTTTTTGACTTCTTTAGGAGATACCGGGGATATCGGTGTCTCCTGATTCCTAGTAATTTGTCTACTTAAAACCTGTTGTCGATTTTCATATGGCGGAAATGTATTTTTTAAGTGTTCAGCGAACATGTCAGCTTTTTCTTGATTGTTTTTTGCCCATATTTCACCTCTTCTGATTGGTGGTATTTGGACAATAGGTCTTTTGATTCTTTTTGTGGTTTTCCAAAGGGAATAGTCAGTGGAGATATCGTCCGTCAGTTCTTCAAGAAATGAGCTGATGGATGCTTGTTTCAGCTCTCGCACTTCATTTCTGATTTGGGTGGTTAGCCTATTCAAGATAGTTTTGTCTGATGGATTTCTGTTTGTCTGCCATCTTTTCCTAATTTTTCTTTTGTCAGCAATTAAGTTCCTAATTTCTTTTGGGAAGTTCTTCTCTTTGGTTCTCTTAGGGAGTCTGGGTGTTGATTCCCAGGATGCCGTTTGAAGCTCTTCAACAAATTTTTCCGTCTCTATTTCTAGTTCTTTGGGAGTTTTGATGGATAGCTTTAACTGAATATTTTCTTCTAGTTTTCTTCGAAATAGGTTCCACTTTGTATGTTTGTTCGTCAGCGTGGGGTTCGCTTCTTTTTGATGATTTCTTCGCTCAGGGTCATAACTATTGGTGAATGATCAGAGCTTAGGGTAAACTCTCCGTCTACTTCGATGTAACTAGAAGAGATGTTCTTTCTGATGAAGAAATCTATCATATCAGGCCTTTTATTGAGGTCTGTGGGCCAATAAGTTGGTTTACCTGAGGAATACACTTCGCAGTTATTGTCTTTTATTGCTAGGAGCAGCTCTTTCCCTTTAGTGGTTGTCAGATTAGAACCCCATGCAAGGTTTTTGGCGTTAAAATCTCCTCCAAGGATGAATTTTCCTTTGAAGTTTTTTAGGAGGTTTGTATAATTTTGTCTTTTTAAGTTATGTCTGAGAGGTAAATAAATTGCTCCTATAGTAATCCAGCCTTTGACTGTATTGATTTTTACTGATGTAACTTGAAATTCTTCAATTTGAAGTTTGAATTCTTCATATTGTTGAAAGTTTTGTTTGATGAGAACAGCACCTCCACCACTAGCTGTATTAAGTGGATGTACAGTATGATAACAAGTATACACTCTTAATTTGAAGTGATTTTCTTTTGTGAAATGTGTCTCAGAGATGAGACATATGTCTATTTTTGGGGTGATTAAGACTGCTTGGAGTTTGTTCAGATGTTGTCGCACTCCATTTGCATTCCATGTCATGATTCTAAGTTCACTAGCCATTGCGAGCTTTAGGTATAGCTCCCTTGCTAGTCGCTTTTTCAAGTTTTTCGAGTCTTGTTTTGAAAATCTTGTTTTCTTGCTCTTGTAGCTCAAGTTTCTTCAAGATCATTTGTAATTTTTGATTGATACTGCTAAGTTCATCAGTCTTAGCAGCTGGCTTTATAGCTGGCTTAACATGAGTTTTGTTAGCGTAAGTTTGTTGTGGAGGGATACTAATTATTTTTTGTTGTTTCACTTCTGTCTCTTCGTGTTTTTGTGGTACAATAGAGATTTTAGCTTTGTTATTGTAATTTGTGTTACGCATTTTCTGCATTTCTTTAATGATTTCGCATCCGCGGTAGCTGGCTGGATGTGCCTTATCACAGTTGTAGCATTTTGGGGGTTCTTTTTGTTCCTTCTTGCATTCAGCTGTAGGGTGTGGTCCTGTACATTTAACGCAACGAGATTCTCTATGACAGAATTTTCTAGTGTGACCCCATGCCTGGCAATTTTTACACTGTGATATTAATTTAGATTTTTTCAATGGCTTGATGTCAATTTTGTCACCCTGAATGGTTTTGATTTGATAAATTTTGTTGATGTCTGTACTGTTACTGAAAGTAACCCTGAACATTGGCAGCGGTTTCTTTGTCTTCCATTGTAAGATATTTACAACTTCTAATACCTGGAGTCCGCTGTTCTGTAGCTCAGCTGCGATTCTTTCTGGGTTACAGGTTTCAGGTAATTTTTTGAGCATTACCTTATATGGCCTGTGTTGTTTATTTTCAAACGTTGACCATTTGATATCATTTTCATTTAGATGCCTAGTGGCAACAGTCGACATAACCTCACTTTTCAGTTGCTTGCCAATGTGCTCTAAGTATGGCTAACCGTGATTGTAAAAACTGCAGTAGCCCATCATCGAGTACGATCGCCTATGATGTGTTTTAAAGAAGTGTAACAAAATTCTACTAGCTACTGAACGTATAATTATTTCCAGATTCGGATACTAATTAGTCAATAAATAGCCGGCACGATTCTAGCTTAGTTTTACACTTACCTCCATAAAACCTTAATAAGTATTACCAGTCTCTCAATCAAGTGCATAATTACTACTTCAAATATTTTAAATTATAACATAGTCTGAAATATGAAAAATTACCTCTGCTGTGATTGATAAGATCCAGAAAGGATTTAAGTTTTAGACAGAATTAGGTGAAAAACTTTGCCTGGTAGTACTGATATCGTTTAATAGGAAACCATGCTCGACATGGATATCTATTTGAAGATTGCTTGCACTAATGATATTTTTCTTGAGCGGTTTAAAGCCATTAAAAATATTTTATAAAAAATTGCAAAACCTTATAAGGAATTATAATGTATAAAATAAATTATAGAAGAAAACAAAGTTATCATATAAAATACTTAGACTGAAACATATTTACGGGTTTTAGAAGATTAATAAGAACCTGAAGCGACTTAAGTATCAAAAAGCAATTTAACCCCACCCGGCTTTCACTGAGCACAAAATTTCTGCACATCTCAAGCGTTTTCAGAAACAGGTCTGTATGCAATTCTGTTGCCAATTTCTTCTCTCGGAAAGTCCAACTTGTCTGCCTTGACAATTCGAACCAGCGCCCTTCAATGAAAGCCATAAGCTGTTTTTAGCGAATTAAAATACAAAAAAAGTCTACCAGACGTTTAAAGTTGAACGCACGCAAATTATACGTCACAAATATGACAACAGTTTTTCACATGTGCGCGATAGACCTTACGTAGATGTACTTGAAGTAGTTCAAATTTACAAACACTCTCTAAAACATAAACTTTTAATTAATGTACAAATTGAGCTCATCCACTAATGAAATTTGGGAATAGAAGACCAAGTTCGAAACCATGATGCTGTCAAATGTTTAACTTGATTTTGAAAATGACATGGACCATGTCAAAAACGTATAAAAGATCAATAAAACTACTTAAAACTTTGGAAATTATTAATATTGTTTTGACTTTTTAATACTACTGTAATGTTACTAATTCTGAAATGAATAACTTATGAAGTTATGAGTTTTTATTCAACACCCTTCAAATAATTATTTCTCTTAGAAACCGCAGTTGAATAGAATACCACCCTGTATTGTGTTATCCGCATGCTAAGTGCAGGCGTCGTTGAATATTTTGGTAGCGCTCTCTACAACTGAATTAAATATCTTAATTGCTCGCTCGTAAAACACCCTTTTTATATATCTTTTTACGGGGTAATAATGTTGTTTGAAGGCCTTAATTATCCATGATAATCATGCACCCTTTTTACGTGCTAATTATGTTTTATTCGAGAAACGATAACGTCTGTTTACTTTATGGTCATTTTAATTAGGTTCTAGAGACATTCGTTAACACCTTTCCGGCAAATTTTCAATTTAGATTTAGACTTCTAAGCTCTCTGAAGTAGAAATGCAAGGGCGTCGAGGTCGTACGTCGTTCAGAGACGATTGTAATCAGAAAGCGAAAGATAATAATCTCCCAAAGCTGTTTCCTTCAGATATATCAATCAAACCGCGACGACGAATTGCGTGCGTGCACTCATCTACACATTTTAATGAATAGTCTTATTGGGCCGTATTGATTTACACATTGCGGAAGTCGGAGCCCATCCAATAATGTTAAATAAACCAAATCGTTGAGCTTCTGATGCAAATGTTTTTGGAAAACAAAACTTCTTGTAGATGTATAGATAAAATCATACATACATATAGATGATAAAAATATCGTCACTATGTAGTTATCAAAATTACAGGGTGTTCGACGCAAGGTATATATTATGTAAATGAAATAGAAATTTCTGAACACATTAGCTGTACCAATTAAATATTACCGGCACTGACAACAAAAGTCAACTGTAAAATTTAAATAACAGAATACTTTAAGCGGTCAACTAAGTATTTACATACATAGTTAAGATTCAGTTTTCACTGAAACTAATATGACAGTCTGTAAGCACTAGATTACATGTGGTAAAGGGGAGCCTGCAACTAGAAATTGCTTTGTAAGTACTTGCTTATGTATGGTTGACTTGGTACTGAATATTTAATAAACGGATAAAGCAGCCTCTGTAATTTGAATTATCGTATGACAATTATAAATATCGATTTTTCGCAATTCAGTCACGTAGCTATCCATGTCACGAGTAGGTTATGCGTGCAAATTACACAACGGTTAGGTTAAATAAGAGTCATGTTGAGCTATATTAGGTGGACTTCAAAGTACTCAAATTTAAGATGAAATTAACACTATCAGCTGTATAACATTGGTAAGCAGTTTCATAAAGTAGGCAGCAATGCCGTGGACAACTACAAAATGTAGTTTCTAGTTTATTACACTTTTCCATTTTGTCAAGATGTACTTGGACTTATATGATTGAAGAAAACCCTTTCAAGTGCAATTCAGAACAGAAGTCGGAGTCTTTCAATTATTAGAAACTAAATTGAAGCTAAGAAAATTGTTTGCTTGGAACACGTTAGATATAGTTGTAGAGGGACCGCGGTGGTCGAGTGCGAGAACGCATCGACCACTCGAGGTCACACTGAATTGCGCTTGTTCCGGCGTGGTTTCGAATCCCCGCTGGGGCGACCGCAATTCAGTTAGTTAAGTTTAGGGTGCATGCTGCATGAATGGTTAGTGTGTAAGGAACGCCCGCACCCCCCTGAAGTAATGCGAAAGCGGTTCCGGGGGGGAACGGTAGTATGAATGTGGAAAAAAAAAAGATATAGTTGTAGAATATTAAAATTAAAACTCCAACAAAATCAGATAGTTTTCAAAACAGCGGCTCACTGATTGCAAGTACATGAATAAATTTCATTCTTTAAAATAAAAACTCTTCAGCCTTTAGTCAACAAATACATTCACATATAACAACTAATCATTCCAGTTTAAATAAAGTACAGCTGAATTCATCCTGTTATAAATGAGAAATAACGTAAAATCTCAAACATGAACTCTATATTAATTAGAGAAAGTTTTAAATCAAAATTTCTTAACTATTTTGTAATGTTTTTAAAATGTAAGTATTTTGTTACGGGCCAAACGAACTTTTTCGCGATACGCAACAGAAGAGGTGGAAAAAGCCTCCGGCTTAGCTCACGAGAAACGCTTACGGTAGGGAAAATCGTACCCAGTTGTGTACCGAGTAGGTCAAAGTTAGCGGGCGCCATCTTCCAAATCACAGCTGATTGTATGTTCTCGTGGAAGGCCCAGAAGCCAACAGCTTACGGGAATCGGACTCACCGTTATTGTTCCTCCTCCTGTATAAAAAGCTTACAAAGTTCATGCACATAATACAATAAAAATGCACAAAAATAAAAGATATGGTGAATTTGAAGACAACTGTAATTCTACTGTTTGAAATTGGTAATGCACATAGTACAAGAAAAATATCCAAAAGGGTAATTAAAAAATTAAAATTGCTTATTGGAAATGATTGCAGAGAGACCCGAAGGCAGTTCCGCACCCTGTTGCCACTTTAACCCTGTTTGAGGTAGTTAGTGTCGTGGCACATTAACCCAGGGGGACCGCCGGTTTTATGTACTCTCCGAGGCACCGCGGGTTACAGCGTTAGAGCGAAGATTTCGGTCACACATCCAAGTAGACACCGCACGGATCGTTCCTTAACTTTTAATACTGTTTGACCAGTACTCGCGCTGGGCCTCCACGCTGCTTTTAAAAAAAAACCGCAATAATTGTAGTAAAACACAGAGGGAACATTGAACGTTCAAACAAGATAGGCTGGCCGCAAGTGGCTTGCGGTATTTACACTAATGAACAGATCTACGCAGCCAGTGACGTTCGGGTTTACAGAAATTAATTAACTTTTACCTAAACGAATAATGAAACACTGGCCAACTGAAGGTTGCCTCGCTTTTAATATTGCAAGGAAATAAACTGTTCTATTTCTTAGTCTTTAACGCAACCAGGAAAAACAAACACTATACAGTACATTGGCAAATAGTTTTCTTTTCGGTACAGAGTAGAGAAGGCACAATTGGGGTGCCCCTAGGTTCTTTCGGGAGCTGGAAAATTTCGCAGGCACGTCCCTGAAGATTGGATCACGAGGGGGACATAACGCTATGGCCAGAGCTTTCTTTAACGAAGAAAAAAGGAAGGGGACTTGAAATTCCAAAAAATACGCCGCTGCATAGGATGGTCACTTGCTCAAAGGAGACTATCAAGAGCTTGAAAGCTTCTATTCCGACACAAGTCGAGAGAACAAATTCACTGAATTGTCTTTACAAAAATCTGACACTCTGCTAATATTTTTAATCCGACCCAAGTCGAAGATTCTTTTGTCATGGCAAAAAAAAACGAAATGATAAATTCATATAGCAGAAGAAAGCAGCTAACAACCGGACGTTCGTTCACTTCCAAAGACTAGCGTCCACTGACTTCCCCCAACCGCAAATACTCCCACACAACGAAATTGTTCTAAAACAATCTTGTTGTACGTGTGCCTTCCGGCGCACCTGCAAACGAAGAGTTCCAAGAACTGCCTTTTGTCGGCAAATCCAAACTTATACAAATACATTCAAACGGAAGATGGTAAATTTCAAGGGCTACGCGGCAAAACTCAAACGAACATAACAACTTACTGTAAGGTATTCTATAATTTTACGTCGTGCTTCTACTCCTCTGCTGTTTATTTCACAGGTCTCCTTTTAATTATCCATAATATATCTCTCACTTACTAGAGCTTCCACCGTCAAAAAGTTGCCGAATTTAAAATCTTTGTTTAGTTTCCGATATAAATGTATGACATACAAATTATAATTTCGATAGATAAGTACCAAATTATTTCAGTTTCTTGATAAGGTTCAATGAAAGCACTCAACTCGGTTTAGATTTATAGCAGAGATGAAGTATACGCATTAAATAAAAAGAAAAAGTAGGATATTTTTTAAAATACCTTGTATAGTAATAGGTTATGGTAATATTATCTAACTATCTGATATAAAAATTAATTGCCAACCAGTACTTTACAAATATTAGAGTTATTCCATTTCTGTAAAATGATTACTTACTATTTTCAATCAGTACAATGCAAAATGATATAAGAAATAATTAGAACCTCAATACTTATAAAATAATTTTGCCTTGAAGCTTGATCATTAAAGGAAGGTACAATACTAATTTTGTAAATAATTGGTGTTTCTAGTAAATTAAGCACAAACATGGAGATGCGCTGAGCGTTGCTAGGTTTGTTATATGATAATACGTTAATATCAACAGTTTTAGGAACCCTTCTACGAAGCCAACAGGTACTTTGAATTATCAAATTTTGTTTGTGTATTCATAGAAACGACAAGTTATTATTTGGCAGAGGTAGAATTTATTTTTATTATGAGGCTTTCACAAGCCTTAGAGGCCCATCGCTTTTAGTGTGAGACAAGGCTAAGTTAGTTTGTGCAATGAACAACAGGGCCCGACTCTGAGGGGTATGGTGTTGGTGCGTAACCATGCTTAACCTGCTGTTGTGTGTGAATGTTTTTTGTTTATGATCTGGTTACTCCTCTAATGCGACCGTAATTCGAGGAGTACCATTAATTTGATCCCCAATGGCATATGGAGACCGGGACCCAGTACCACCCAGGGAATTAGAAATATTTCCGACCCTGGGGAGATTCGAACCGGAAAGCGTTTGGACTATTACATCCAAAGCTTGGCTCTCTACCACTGAGCCATCCCCGCCCTAGAGGTAGAATTATTTTCATATTATAAATCAGGATGTATTAGTAATGGTGAGCCTCTGCATGACGGAAACTCAGAGCTCCCGTATCCTTGCTCTCAGACGCGCTTGCCGTCTGCTAAATTCATGACACGTAGTGGCGTCATGCATTGGGCTATCCCATTATAACCCCTCGTTCATTCAAACGCAGGTACCCCATTATTTAAAGTGTGACATCGAGTTGGGAATTGAACTAACCAGCTTCCGCACCCAAGCCCAGTGCTCTAACCACTGGAGCACGCAGACGTTGTGTTAACACTAGCGAATATGAGACAGAATTAATCTGTTGTACGATACAAAGGAATTTTTGGAAATCTGTATCAAAGTGTCCTCTATATAAAAACAGCAAAAAGTGAATTTGAAAATTTAAGAGTTACTACAAATTGTCGTTTGATGACCGCTAATATGCTAAATAAGTCCTTCTTTATTTATATTTAAATATTTCCTCTCTGCAGACTTACAAAAAGTGTTCTACAGAACGAAACTAAATGACGTTATAGACATTTTATACAAGAGGCAAGTGTCAGTCCGTGTAATTTCAAAAGAACGGAGAAATTGACGTCTTTTTAGGTCCTATTTTGTTTAACATCATAATGGACAAGATTATAAGCAAATTAAAAACCAAACGATGTTATAAAATGGAAAGGAGTGACACCTACTCTAGTTGAACGAAACAGCAGCAACTTACAACATGGTCGTGTCTGCAGATAAAACAAAATCGATGGTGACCTCAGACGAGCCGATAAGATGCAAATTAATCAATAATGGTCACACGGTAGAACAACTGTCATGTATAAATTACCTAGAGGCGGAGTTAACGCGCCCAGAACTGCTGCAGAAAAAGATTAGAGAACAACCGAACAAAGTCAAAAAGAATATCTGGCTGCCTCAAAGTTTTTGGAAAAATAATCACATCAATGTTGAGACCGAAGCAAAGATACACAAACGTGTGATAATACCCACAATCACGTTCGCAGAATCTAGACCAGACACAACCAACATAAAAGCCGGAAGTGAGCAAAATGACAGTCCTGAGACAAATATACCCAACAAAACAAGAAAAGGCAAGATAATAAGTAATTGAATAAGAGAAAGAAGAATAGAGTGGAATGTCAACAATGAACAGTTAAATACTAGTCAAAATTGTAAGAAACAGATCACTAACAGGATGGAAGAGTATAGGTAGATCGAGGAAAAGATGGAAAGAATCCACATAACGAAAATGGTGTAAGACAAGTAAACTGCCTGCAGAAGATAACACCGAACTGGCGGTTTTTGTTATACTTTATTTCTAAGTGAAATAATTCCGGCAAACGGCGTATTTTAATACCGAAATATAACAGTAAATATTCCTAGCAGCATTTGGTGGAGGCGCCATTATTAATGTTTAGATCTGGGCAGTGGTTTTCCACACACGTGCATAACTGTAAGCATTTAATCTGATACAGCTGTTGTTTTACCAACTTTTGTATTACTGAAGTATATAATCAGGTTGATTGCATTCAATTGTGGAGTTTGTGATTGTTAATATTTCCAATTTCTATAAAATGAAAGCTTGTTGCCATACACATATAAGAAATTATTTACCAATATTTCCTTCTGCTTCCTGGGTCCAATGGTTTGATATTTTGCTATAAATAATAAGTTCTGTGAACCCTCTTTGCTCGTTAGCCGGACAGAAATGTAGCCTGACCAGTCTAACGAAAAATAGAAGTGCTACTACATAGCTATGATTGTTAAAGACGTTCGTATGACAATCGGGACCGTCGGCTTAACGCACCCTGTAAGGCACGGCCGGTGTAAAAATTCTTTAAAAATGTAAAATGTACTAAATTATTCCGAAATTTTTTATTATAAATTGAAAATTGACAATCTTTTCATTTACTTTCTGATACCAACGATTAGAAATGTTAGTTTTTGCTTTCCTCTATTACAAAATTTTTTTAACTTCATAATTCTAAATGTAGTTATTTTTATTATGAAAGGTATAAGTTTCCAAGTATTTATTCTTAATATTTCATATTTGTATTGAGCGTATTACCTTCCTATTGATTAACAATTTATATAGCACTTAAGTTACATTTATTTAAACATTCTGCCATACATGGATTTAAAAACTGAATATTTAATATGTAAATGTGCAACTAAATAAAGACCGCAAAGAATTTCTTATTAAAACACCAAAACAACATATTAATTCGGAAGTTTTTCCCGAGCTCCGAATTGTTTGAGAAACAAACGATGAAAACTTTTTTACAAACATTTCCTTTATAAACAGAGTTCCCTATTTCACTTCATTTCAACAATGTTTAGAAACTACTCGGCCGTCACATTATTCTAGAACGGTCGGAATTATTTTCATGGCCAGCGGCGACCCATCCCTCACAATAGGCCGGAATCATGGCGATGTTATACACCAATGTCATTTTACCCTGTCATAAAAAGACAGCGTGATATGACAGTGAAATTTCAAATAGCGGATTTAAAAGTTCGCCTTGGGACACGTTATCATACTGCGACGCGACTTGTGATTGTGCATTTACATATATGCAGATATGCAAACTTGATTTAAAACACCCGAATCGGATATAATCGCCACGGCAGTAGTTCGAAATATTGCTGAATGGTTTTCCATTAATTTTTATGTTTGCCATAGTTTCCAATTTACTCTAACGTTTAACCATAAATAACCTAATTTAATTATGTTTTTTCAATTCTTTTTTCTGGGTACAATTGTAGAAGCTTTTCGAGGTACTACATATAACAATTTTAAAACTCTGTCCTACACAATTTGTTCTAGAGTGGTTACGATAAAGTGTTAGGTATTTCGTTGCAGCTGGACTCGTGGGGAGAAATAGCGTGCACTATACTCGTTAAACTACTCAATAACGTCTCATGTTAAAAGAAACTTCAAGAACTTGCCGATAAAACAAATGTTTTTAGCGTGGACGCCTGAGTTAATGTTTAAGTTGTTCAAAACATCATCTATTTAATTATATTAAACGAAGAAAATTAATTTTATTATTAAGCTCCACGCAAATGTACATTACGGATACTTCCATAATCATCTATTTTGGGATAACAGCCGAAGCCAATATCACTTCCCGTGAGTACATCAGCGAAAACTGTAAAATTATAAATCCGTAAAGTAGTCTTCAAATGTAAATATGCAATTGTCAAGCATTTCCTGTAAAATTCTGAATAACCCTTTCCGTGTACTTCAAATATTTTTCACAGGTCACTGCATTATCGCCCTTTATACCGCCACTGCAAATGTAAGAATGATAGGTTAAGTTTGTACGCGGAAAAGTCAAAATCTAAAGGAACTTTTAATAAATCACATATATTAATTGTACATACATACAGCCTTTTCAGTTTTTACAAAAACTAAGAAGAAAAAAATTTTTTTAACAACTCGTTTTCAGAATATTCGCCTTTAAGATTTATACACTTTTGAATGCTTTCTAACCGATTCTCGAAACATTCTTTCCACTCTAAAGTTGGTACCTTTCACCAGCTTCTTGAGGTGATGAAAATCGCTGTCCATGCATTTCTTGTTTTATCTTCGGGAACACAAAGGCGTAGTTAGGCGATACATCAGGTGAATACAGGCACTGAGACATTAATTCGATGTTATTCTCCTTCAAATAATCAATTGTTTGACGTGGTGTGTGAGAGCTGGCATTGTAATGATGAAGAATGATGCGACGTTTCCAGCTGTTTTTCCTGATTACGTCGACGACTTCTGGCAAACAAATTGTTGTATACCATTCAACGTTAACTGTTCTTCAATCTTCTGAAGAAATGGTTGCGATGTGTCCAGTACAACCGAAGAAACAAGCGTCATTTTCTTGGAAGTGCTTCGTGAACGAACAACTTGTGGGATTCGGTTCATCTAGGAACACCCAAACAGTGGATTGTTGCTTAGTTTCCGCTTCTTACAAATATATCTAAGATTTTGCAGTTCCTCGGTCGAATTTTTTGAGCATTTCCTTACACCAATGAACACGAGCAGCCTTTTTTGAGCTTGTATCAAATTATGTGGAACCCATCGGGAGCAGATCTTTTTCACAGCTAAATGTTCATGCAAAATCGAATGTACTGCAGTCTTCGATATACCTAAGGATGCTTCTATTTCACATGCCGATCTTCTTCAATTATGTTGCGCACAGCATCGATGTTTTTTTAGAATAACAACCGATTTTGGTCGACCTTCACGAAATTCATCACTGACGGACGCACGGTCACGGCGAAATTCTGCAAACCAATTGTAAACAGTCTTTTCTCATGGTGCTTCATTATCAAAAGTTGAATAAAGCGATTCTATGCGTTGTTGTTGGGTTAGGTCTTTACTAAAATCGTAAAAAATTATCCAACGAAAACCGTCACGTGAAATTCCCATTTTTTAACAAAACTGCTTTTTTTTACACGCTCACTTTAAACAAACTACTCGGTCAATGTCTAAGCTGCCACTGTTTTCACAAAAACAAAAATCAAGTTTTAAGAAAATAGCAATGACACATCTCAATAGCGCCACCTAGTGGTCGTTTGTAAAAACTTAAAAGGCTGCCCTCGTACAAGTTTATAATGGAGATCATTTTCCAACATAATCCCCCCTTTCTTCTATACACTTAATCCATCTCATCAAAAAGCTTTTCAATTCCTGCGTGGAATAAAGCTTTTGTTCTCGGGCCTAACCAATTATACACCGCTGCAACAACCACTTCATACCAATGCAACTTCCGTCTATCACGCTCCTCTTTCAACGGCCCAAAAAAGTGAAAATCATCTATTTCCAAGTAAAGGTTACATGGTGGGTGGTCTAACAGCTCGAAACCAAAATCTTTAACACACAGAATCTTTTTTCTGGTCCACATATGGCCTGACTCAAACTTATCGAAAATTGAATGAGTCGTGAACAATTGAAAATGCTGAACCATGGCTAACAGCCAATTTAGTTGCACTTCTGACCCGCCTATTATCGCAAATCATTCGTTCAACTCTCCCGATGTTGATGTCTGTCTTCGACGTGGAAGGCCTACCTAAACGCTCTTCTTCGAATTAATTCGCCTTTTTTTTAAACGTTCTGCACACTCATAAATCTTGCTTTTGCTTAGATAACTGTCACCAAACTGCTGCTATATCCTGCAAATTATTTATGCATGTATCACTTCCTCTGAGTAAAGAAAACCGCATTTCTTGGTGTAACTAGCTAATGGCGAACTCACTATAAAAAAAATATACGATATCTCAAAAGTTAGGTAATGTCATTTCTCTTATATGGGTGAAAGGACATGACGGAAACTACGGCAATGAGGGGGCTGATGAGATTGCGAGACTGGTTTCCGAACAACCTATTTGGGGGCCAGAATCCGTTATCGCTATATCCCTGAGGACATTAAGCTTTATGCTATACCAAGAAACCCTACAAAACTTCACACGAAGATGGGTCGTCATGCAAGGGCTTTTATTACTGCACCTCCGCCAAAGACAGCCAAATTTTGTGTGCAGCTGTCCCGAAAGAACCTGCGACTAGTTGTAGGTATCATATGGACACTGAACCCTAAACCAACAGATGCGCAGGATGGGTCTGGCGGACAGTCCAAACTGTCGACGATGCAACGGGGATAATGAGACGGCCGAATAGGTCCTGTGCCACTGCCCAACTCTCGCAATAATCAGAGGATATATATTGGGAGACGTTTGGCCTGATATGGCCGAAATCAACAACACCCCAGTTGCGGATGTCCACAAGTACATCCAAAGGATTGGATCGCTTGGGTGACGCCCAACTTGGGGGGCGGCTGGGGAGACAGCACAATGGGCTCACCTATGTGGCCTAAGTGCACGTGAGGTAACTCACCCTCCCAAAACTCTACAATGAACAATGAACAATGAACTTATTATAAAATGATTTAAAATCAAAATAGAAAGTAATTAAACTCTAAACCATTACAACATACGACAACACTTTGAGGTTATAGTTTATGAGGTTTATGCCGGAACAGGCAAACAAGAAAGTCCCTTAGATTCTGACTCTATCATGTACTTTTAGAAGTCTAAACAGGATAACTACTTCATCCTTCTCGGTAATAATTGACTTTGAAATTTGAGATACCCTGGAAACCAAAACACATCGGTGTAGACGTCACTACAAATATTCAAAACAAATCTATGCAGTTCTAAAAATATATCAACCTTTAAATTAGCAGCAGCAATTAAAACAGAATAAAGTCAGTAACCGGGACGTAACTGCATAAAGAAGGTGCAGTGCAATGCAGCAAACGTTCCTATTACCTTAATAAATATTTCTGGATGTGGTAGGTACGTTGCCTCATTTATTATTGTGATTTAGTATGACGAGGTACTTACCTACAAACTAAAAGTTAGCGAAAGCACAAAAGCCCGTTTTAAAAATACCTGCAAAAATATCTGTCATAAAGGCTAAAATATAATATGGTAATCTTCCTACTGATAATTTAAAAACCACTGACAACAACAACACGTACTGGAAAATGCGCTGCACGCACTTAATGGTTCATAAAAATCATCGGTTTGGAGCACTAATACTGTTTGCAACTCTATAGGACCTTGAAATTTCTTTCCAACTAAGTTGTTTTTAAAACTACTTACAGCTAACCCATATGAGCTATAATGAAAATTTTATAGAAAATGTTAACACTTTACTAAGGTAACTCGCATAACAACAATCACCGTACTGGTTTAAGCAGCAATGTGTTGGTGGTACTTAAGAAAACTTTCAAAACTCCTAAAGCATCCCTATAAAACGTCTAATGATTTGGGCTTATACAGAGTGTTACAAACGTAGGTGCCAAATGAGGTACTTATTTTTTAAATATTTGAATACGTGTGTTGCTCACTAAGTATATTTTTTTTCATACTGATTATATTCGTTCTCAAGAAAAACGCATTAAAAGTTAAGTATTTCTAATTTCAATTAAATTAATAGTTTAGAGTGTCCTCCTTCACTATCCATGCAACGCCTGCATCTGCATCCAAAAGAAATTCGTGTTCGTTTGAAAATACCTAAAAGGTTCCTGCTTGTAAGAAACATTTGGTATATTCGTGCTTACAATTTTTCTCATTGTTTATAGGCTCTGCATAAACAAGGCTTCTACGGTAGTCTTACGCAAAGAAAAATCAAAGGGACTTAAATCGGGGAATCTCGATGGCTATGTACCGACCTATCATTTATTCTTGTAAAAAATCTCGTTAACAGATTTGCCAAAAACATTGATCCCACAGGCGTGTCTCCCAAAATTGCAAGCTATTATTTAATGAAAATCGTTGCTGATACCTAACTTCTACGATAGAATGAGGATTTTCCGTGTCCCTCACAAAAATGTTGTGAAAGTAAAAGTGCCGTGTAAGGTTAACGCGACCCCTACTTTTTAAAAATCACGTTTAAAATACCAATGGAACTTGAAACTCTAGAGGACTCCTTGTATGCGGTTAGCTGAAAGTAACTGTTTCGAAACAAGATGACTCGTAGCGTTTACTTGGGCTGAAATTCTTCTATATTTGAGCTTGAATGTTCTTCTATTCTAGCCAAAACTTGCTCCTTACCTCAGGTGTAGAAACTGATCTTGCTCATCCGCTATCTCTTGACAATTTAGTATAAGAATCCCAAGATCCCGGAATCCATTGCGAATCTTTGTAAATATCAGACTAAATGGAACTGCACAGTTGGAATGGGTCTCGACATAAAGTCGACAAGCCTCAAGAGTATTACAGTAGTATGACCATAACAAAAACACATTTTTTTCTCCATTCCTTCATACTACCGCCCCACCGGAACCGTTTTCGCATTACTTCATGGGGTGCGGGCCTCCCTTACATGTTATTTACTCATGGAACATAACCCTTAACTTAACTAAGTGAAATACGTTCGCCTCAGCCGGAGTTCGACCACGCAGCCGATCGGACCGTATTTCATTGTGACATCCACTGACAGCGCGTATTCGCACTGCCCCACCGAGGTCCCGACAAAAACGCATATCTGCCGTAACTAACCTGGAATGAAAAGGGATTGTATAAATTTAAAAATTTACAATTCACAATAAAGATTGTCAAATATACAACTTTCTGGGGCCCAACCGCAATACAATTGGTGTCCCAATCAGGTTTATAAATACCTACTTTTGCTCTTATTAAATACAAATTTTTAATTTTGTGGCAATACTTTGTGTCTTTAAAATTGTACATTGTGTACCATAGGGAAGAAAATCAGCAATATGTATTATATTCAGCATGACTGGTGTCCCTAAGTAGCTTCACAACGCCGTCCGAATACCGCATCCACTCTCTATAACATCCTTGAATTATAGAAATAAAAAGACAATTACACAAATGTCACCTAAATGAGGAAAAACTATTTTTTTTGGGCACGACTGTAATAAACACGAAAGCATTGTAATTTAGCAAGAAGCACAAATTTTCAAATACCTCGAAAGCCGCTCATTTCAGGGCTCGTTTCTTTCGACTTACGTTGAGCCAAAGTATATGGTCTTAAAATATTCGTTTTTCAACCTTTTCCATAATAAGTTTAGGCCCTATAGTGGGTGACTAACTAAACAATGTAAATACTGTTCTTACACAGAAAGCTGGAAATCCTCTCGATGCAACCTCACACTCTAATTATTGTTTGAAAAGTGGGTCTTTTTGTAAGAACGTTTTTTGTTATAAACGGTTTTTTTAATTTAATTGTTTATATACGGTTTTTGTGGCCAAACGTGCAGTACCATTAATATACATCCATACGGGCTGCAATGTAGAGCATACGGGTCGAGCGTAGTGAACATTTTAAAGCAAGCAATCGGTTTATAAGGCCTACAATTACATGTTATATACTAAGGTATTACAGTTACAATTTCATTAAAATTGTTGCGAAAATTTGCAAGCAAATCCGTACCAAGATTCAATTTGTACCTAAAACTTATTTATAGGTCCAATCAATCTTATTAAGAAACTAAACGTTTCTCACATTAGCCTGGTCATTTAATTTCATTCTTACAAACTTATTAACTTATTTATTGTGAGCCTTATCGATTTCCCTACGAATATTTAATAAAACTAAGCCTTTTAAGCGATCCTCGAACGTGGTCGATCGTAAACTTGTGTTTAACGTTTAATGAATAGTGTAGTAACCCATTTACGTTGTAGCAGTAGAGATAGGCAGAATCGTAAATAAGATTAGTATTGTACCTATTGCAGAAAAAAAAACCATTGAAGCAAAGAACGGTCTTCCGCAGTTTTCTGTATTTCTTCTTCTTTTCACGTCAAAATTTGAATCTTTAGCTGCCCTTCGCTAATTTTAAAATTAAATTCATGATTAATGATCTGACACGTTTTGAACAAAATACTTTTCTGAATCTGCTTCCTAACTATGTTGGTATAAAGGCTACCAAATTGAACTTACAAGGATGCGTTCTGTACAATTTATTATAGTAAACAATATCATGATCTAAATTTCGTATTCAATTGGAAAATTAAAATTTATTCACGATGGACCAGACACCATAAATATAAACATTTATTAGGAGATGTTAATAGTAAACATTTCTAACAATTTTTCTGCTCTTACTAATTAAACAGCAAGAACGAAATGGAAATAGCTCTTTCTCGGTCACAATATTACTAAATGCAGTTTTGGCAGATATAATTTACATTCAAGGCACTAAAGAATTTTTAGAAGGTTCAAATAGCAATGCCCTTAGCAAATAAGTTTCAAGGTTATTCAAATACTGTGAATGGTTATGCAGATAATTGAATTCTGGCAATTAGACTGGGGTAAATTATACACATACGCGGAATTACATTTATACATACTTTTTCAACATGTAATCGATATATAGGAATTTGAATGCATATTTGAGGTGTTCAATACTTGCTTTCAGTGACGCACACGCGGAAAGCAGAAGCCATCTCTACAAATTTATTTCCTGAATTATCGAGATGCACTGAGAACGCAAACTCCAAACAATTTTGTATTCAATTTAAATAAGACTTGCGTCGATCGACCATTCACAATTATATTTAAAAATGCACTAAACCTACTATATGATTTTCAACATGTACAATACATATGTCCACTGATAGTAGAATTTCTATACCTACATTTATACAGGAAGACGAAGAAGTTTTGTGCTTACTAGTTGAAGCAAGGGCCTGGTTGCTCTGACAGCATACGCGGCTTTGACCACTCCGAATAAGAATTCGAGAATCTTATCTTAAATTTTATTAATTGCATGAATATTACAGTTAAAAATCTATTACTATATTACATATTTTATATTATCTAGAAAAAGTGTTGCTACGCTTTTCCCGAAGTATTACTAAAACCAAATTCAATGTCGGCATCACGACATACAGTTATTACCAAAAAATATATTGTAATATTCATAAACACTTCATTTTCCAAATATTCTTATTCAACCTTTCTTCTTACATGATTGCAAACTTTGTTCCACTCTTCTTTTGTAACAGGGGTACACTTTTTCTCTGCCAATTTTCTCGCATCTTCTAATTTAAAAGTAACGTACTGAAGCTAAAAACGTTTAACACAATAGCCCAACTCATTTCGCTGGATTTAATTCTGCGTGATACGGTGGCAATCTCAGAACACTCCAGCCGTAAAGTTCCATTATTGCGTTTATTTTATATTTTGTGTTATGATAAATATTTCTCAAGTTGTATAACTGCGCGTTTGTCATTCCGCTTGTTGCAGGAACTTCATGTTCAGCAAGCCAGTTCAGCATTTCTTGCTTCTCATTGTTTGAATTGGGTGCCGGATTCAATTGAATATTATGATAAGGAGCGTTATCAATGACGAGTACCGGGTTTTCTGCCAAATTTGGAATTACTTTTTCGGTCAACAAATTATAAATTCATCCCGCTTTGATAAACTCCTGATTTCGACTTGACATTAACAATGCGTTATCAAGGAATCCTTGATCTTCCCCT